>VCMS01000018.1:347831-413926 GCA_022539475.1 Gracilaria domingensis
TTGTTAGTTGTGTCTCACAATCCTTCTCCATTTTCCTAAAGGCTAGCATATCCTTTTTTTCCCACGGTTTTTGGTAGTGTTGCTTTGGTTTTAGGGTTTATCGTGTGAGGTGTTTGGTAGCCGAGTGACTGCGTTGATTGACGGTGATATTGAATTTGCACCGCGCCTGCAAGGTTCTGAAAGGACGCTCTTCGGGAAAAGATGAGCTTTATGGTTAGCATCTACTGGGCCTGCTCTTCGGTCTTATGTTATTGTGATATGTATATGCAAACTCTACACAAGAGATGCATAGTCGTGAGATAGTGCGCGCGGAGCGACTACTCAAGAGAAGTCGGGAACGGTGGTGTGATGCGCGGCACACGGGGTGTAAGGCCGTGTGAGCTGCCGAGTCGGAAAAACGCGTCAGTTGAAGGTGCGGAGTTAGTCCACGGCACTCTGTGGTGAAAAAAACCAGTACGGAGACACGCGCAGTCCGAAAGGTACCCACAGCGCCTAGCCAGAGAGCCCGGTGCAACGGTAGTGATTATCGCCGCCAGAACAGCCTGTGCAGGTCTTAGACAAGCTGGGTTCTACTACGACGGTAGGATGCCGTGCCCCACGGGAAACAGACGAAGAACTAGTAGGAAGCACCTTGGTTTCTGTCATGGTGGCTTACAGCCGAGCTGGCGAACGTTAAATACCTCGTCCGGGCGTCGCCCAACACGTGTACGACTACGATCACGGGGCACTAGCTGCCACCGGCATTCACACGTTGGATACTACTTACTACATAATAATCTACTAAAACATGTCATTCCGACGAGCGGTTTCCTTTACAGTGCCACACTGCAACCGTCACGGCACAGTATCTTACGGACCCCCTTCTTAGGCTTGTTGTCGTCCTCGGACAACGATTCCCTCAAAAAACAAACGCTAAATCCGATTTCGGGCTCTACATCATACAGTGCCCCACCCAGTTCGCCCTTGTTTTTTGCTCATAAACTTCCGACTTTCCGGTGCCGCCAGCTCTTGCTTTTCTAAACAAATCCTGTCTCCTCTCCGCAACGGTTCCTCACAGCTATGCTCAGAGTGGTAACCAATGGGTAAGTCCGGATACGGAGTTTGAGCATCGACGCTTAGGCAACCGCAACCGAGTTGGCGCGCGCTCAGTGGCACTACCGTACTCGGTTAATCATTATGTATCCCTTGCGGGGAATTCTTCGACGCTCAGCGGTTTGCAGCAATACCATCGAATCCCGAAAGGGGGTACTTCTCCAGCAACAAAACGCCTCCGTGATGGTGCCTGGAAAGGCGGTGGGCCACATGCGAGTTAATCCTCTTCATTCCGACATCGGTGTCCGCCTGGATCCTGGTCTTCCAACGGATATGCCATGGTCCGTTGTCTGCCGGAGCGAGAATACCAAAGCCGCCTGGTTGCGATACTACTCCTGCTTCGCGCTCAGTTTGGAGATCCCCCGTTTCGGTTGCCGCAGGACACTTCCCTCCTCCTGTCATAACATCTCGGCTTGGTAGCGTGGACACCGCCGTTCGATGAGATATACTTCTTCTCGAATCGAGACCACTGGGGCGATACGTTAGCACCGAAGCTCGCATCCGGGACGGGCCATGGCTTCTTCTTCTCTTGGCACAACCAAGATTCCATGATCTGCTTCGCCCTTTGCGCCAAGGTCGTTATGTCACAATTCCGGAATCGGGTGTCTTCGCGGTGAGTCGGTATCTCTGCGTGCCGACGCCACCATCATCTCCTACTTTCCGCGTTGTTACTGACCGAGAACCGCCTTGCCACCCTTGCGTGGCAGGTACTGAACGCGGAGTGGATCGTCTTGGCATTCCTGAGCTTTCTTTTTGCCGCCCGATACGGTATGCGCATGCAGCTCAAGTTTAGCGACTGGAGACTTGGTCACGATCGTGATTTGAATTGCCCCGCAGGGCGTCTCTTTCGCCTCCCACCTGAGTTAGTGCGTTTAATCCGTGACGTCGGGGTTCAAAACATTGTTCGAGGAACGGAGTTTAAGGCTTCCGAAGCGGATTCTCTCCTTGACTACGTCTGTCAGATCGATTGGGACAGGACTCCAAGACCGGGCTTTCTTTGGTATGATTACGACTCCGACAGTTTTCCGGACATCCTCGACATCCTGTGATGCGAGATGATGGGAAAGAGTACTTGTACAACCCTCCGTACTTCCGAGGCGGAATGGATGGATGCTCCTAGGAAGAGCGTTCAACTATACTTTCCGAGGGCGGCAGGGTTCGTAAAGGAGTCATACCTGGTGGGCCCTCGGTCCTGTTCTTCGCTCAGTGCTGCTTGATTCTGATCCGGTCATAACTGCGGCTGCGCAGGTCTTCCCGAAGAATCCGTTTTGGAAGCAATACGGAGGACGTTCAAACTGCAGTTCCAGTTTCAAGTCCGAACATCGAAGCTCCAGAAAATGAAGTTCAAAGGACGCAAGTCGCAGCAGGAGCCGACAAGAATGGGCAGCCTTCGAGTCTACAGCTTCCTCACACAAACAAGCCCGAGACAGCGGATGAAGATGAGACCGATGCGGCTGTGCCACTGCGCTGCAGTCGCTGAATGATGAGTGCGAGAGGCTCGGTTTGCCGCGATCCAATAGTGCGGTACAGGCTCTCCAACGGGCCAAAGAATGGGCTGGGAGCGCATCTCGATTGCGAGAGTACGCGAGCCAGTTCAGCGAGTTCCGTGACCGGTTTGCAAGGCGTGCGATAGATGTCCACAACGACATGTGCAACGCGATGGATGGTATCCTCCAAGGGCGCAAGCAAGCCTCATGAGGATGTGACAGATACGTTTCGATTGGAGCCATGGACGGGCGAAGCACTCAAACCAGAACTTGCTTTGTACCCAACGGTCACTCCACCGCAGTCTCCAATACCGGAAGCGAAGGACGTTCCGCAATCGTAGCTGTTTCTGGACCTCAAGCTCGACTGCGTGATCAAGTTTGGTTGCATTGCGCAAAGCAATGCACAGCGATGTACACGAAATAAACGATTGATTTTTCGAAGAATGCCGTACTGAGATGCATCCATTGTGCGCTTAGTAGCCGAATCGGTTGCCAGTAATACGCGTAGGGCGCGCGCGCTGGCACTCAAAAAATCCTAAGTATTTTGAGCGCGCCAGGAGCGCAAATCGCGTGTTTTCAGCCTCTGAAACGGCTTCGTTTCCGAGATATCGGGCAAACAAGTAATCGCCGTTTTTGACCGTTTGCGGAGGGGTAATTTCCCCAACAAATATTTTGATTATCCTTGCAAGTAGCCTCTGGCGCTTCCAGGCGCTCCCTGCTGTATACGGGCCTAGAGAGCATGCGCGCATGGTACTGTCGCTCTCCGTGGCGTGGCGCGTCCTTGCCGGGAGCCGCCGCGTGCATCGCGTCCTTGCTTTGCGCCACCGCGTGTGCCGCGTCCATGCTGGGCGCCCCGTGTGTGCCGCGCGTTGAGCACATTGCTGTAAAGCTGTCCGGGTTGCTTTTTTCTCAATCTGTTCGATATACGGGTTGTTTCTCAATGTTGTTGTTACATTCTGTGCTTCATGAATGTGATGGTGAGCACAATAGTAACCCGCGCCAGCTGTTGTCGCTTTCCAATGCCGGGATTCGGAGAAACGCTTCTAGAATGTTGGAGGCGGACTGCCGTTTCAGGATTCTTTGCTTCCGTGTTTGGCGTTTCGTACCCCCCTTCTTAGGTTGCGATGCGTCCTCGCGAGCCGTTCGTCGGAAGTACCGTTCTACAAAGTTGTGTGGAATGTTGCGGCTCGGTTCCCACGTAGACTTCTTGAAACCGTACCACTTCACTCGTACGAGCTCCTCACCGTCTTCGGCTGTACCGTGGCCGGTGACCTTCTCCACGACCCATTCTTTTTCCGTCTCTGGGTGAGTAGAAGCCGTGGTCGGCTGAGATGTAGGCGGAGTCGCGTGTGCAGCGAGCGGCGTATCGGAGGTACTGTCTTCAACCGGAGCGGGTTCTTCCAGCGGCTGTGCAGGCGTGGCCTCCGAGTGCGGCGCTTCTGGGCGAGCGTTCGGTTCCGTAGCGGCTCTTCCATTATTGGTTTTATCAGCCATATTTTCCCTCTCTTCGGAAATAGGAGGGGTGGCCGATTCGGAACTAGAATCGGTGACGGGGGCGGGGGTTGCGCTCTCCTCGGAAACAGGAGCGGGCGCCGCCGTCACTCGGTCAATACTAACAATATCGTGTAACCCGTCAATATCCAGTGTGACAGTAGTGTCGGTAACACGAACGACCTTATACGGACCTTCCGAAGCCGGCAGCAGTTTCTTGACGATATCCTCGTACTCAGTTGAATTCTTCTTCCGAGGCGGAGCGTCCAAGTAAACCATATCCCCTTCCTTAAAGGTTGGAGTGTACCGTATCCGGGAATCAAAGGACGCTTTGTAGCGCTCCTGCGCTTTGCCTAATTTGGTGTAGGCTAGCTTGATTAGTTCCGATATTCGGGCCCGTGTTACGCGACGGGTCTCAGCCGTTGTCGGGTGGAGAGATGCCGTTTGCGGGAGAGCTGACGTAGGCTCGTCGAGCACGATCCCGGGAGGGTGCCGCGTAAGAGAGAGGTCGAAGGGAGTGAATCCGGTTGAGCGGTGAACCTGCAGGTTGTACCCGTACACCAACGGCTGGACCAACTTATCCCAGTCCTTCTGGTGCTTTGCTACGTAATTCCGCAAGCGGTTCACCAAAACCTTATTGAACCTTTCGGCCTGCCCGTTCGTCTGCGGATGATATGCCGTCGTGAGAGCGTGCGTAATACCGAGATCAGCAGAGAGCGACTCGAAGTACTTGGCGACGAACTGCGGGCCATTGTCGGTGAGGAGGTAAGTAGGAATCCCGTAAGGGTAGACCCAATTCTCGAGGAACGCGATAGCGATATCAGCGGCCTTCGTGTCCGACAGCGGTATGGCTCGAGTGAGCTTAGTAAAGCGGTCCGTTATCACCAATATGTATCTCTTTCCGCGTCCGGTTTTCGGCAATGGTCCGAGTATGTCCATGGCCACAAACTCGAAGGGACCCGTTGCCGGGAACAACTTCAAGTATTTTTGGTTCCTGAAATGAGTTCCGCGAACGGCTCGACACGGTTCACACCGAGAGAAGGTCTCAAATACATGCTGCGACATGAGTGGCCAGTAGAAATCCCGACGTAGGGTGTAGTACATCTTGATTGCACCGGGGTGTCCAGCCAAGCGTTGGAAATGAGCGAGTTCAAGAACTCTTTCCCGTAGGGACTCCGGTACGACTCTCTGTACTGCTCCGTCGATCGGTGATATTCTGCACAGTATCCCGGAACGGTTGTAGTCAAACTGGGACTTAGGATCTCCGACGGATTCGGCCTTAGCTTTGCAGAAAGGGTCCCTCGCCTGGGCGGCAATGAACTCTTCAACCGTTATCGGAGTGACGTCAGGTTGCTCCGGGACGGTTGTGAATACATGCAAGGGCTCACCGTCATCGGTGATTGTTGGCCAGTTGATCAGCGCGTCCTTGATGACTTCTCCGTTAACGAGGACATCTGCCACAACATAGTCCGTGTCGGTCTCTATCTCTTCTATGAACAGGCATGGGATTTCATCCTCCAAAGGCGTCTCATCATTTCCGTCGGTCGGCATCCGTGACACTGCGTCGGCAGGAAGATGTTTTATGCCGGGTCGGTAGTGCACCTCAAAGTCAAACTCTGCGAGGCGTAGACGCCACCTCGCGAGTCTTCCCGTAGCGTCGGTTATATTGAGGAGCCAGCGCAAAGCGTTGTGATCCGTTCGAACTACAAAACGTTGTCCTTCCAGGTATGGCCTTAGAAGTAGCATGCTCCATACGATGGCCAGGCACTCTCGCTCAGAGGTGCTGTAGTTCCTTTCCGGCGCGGTTAACGAACGGCTCCAGTATCCGATTGGGCGGTAGTCTTTCTCATCTTCTTGCTGCTGTAGCAGAGTACATCCGACTTGACAGTCACAGGCGTCCGTCTCCAAGATGTAGGGCTTTCCGGGTTTCGGTAAAGATAGAATTGGAGGGGAGGTGAGCCTCTTCTTCAGTTCTTCGAACGCCTCCATATCTTCTTCCGAAAACGGTTCGAGGTCGACAGGTTGGTCCTTCTCAAGCTTCCGGTTCAGCGGATGGGAGATCCTTGCAAAGTTCGGCACGAAGCGTCTGTAGACATTGGAGGGACCTAGGAACGCCCGGAGCTCGGTCTGTGTCCGTGGTGGTTTAGCTTTTGTCACAGCGTCACAAGTCTTCGACGCCACTTGAAGCTTCCCGGGTCGGATCACATGTCCCAGGTAATCAACTGCTGACTGGAAGAAGAAGCACTTCTTCGACTTCAGTGTTATTCCGGCTTCTCGGAGTAGGTCAAGTACCTTAGCTAGGTGTCGGTAATGATCCGTGACGGAGCTCGAGTAGATTATGACATCGTCGAGATACACGATAGCAAATTGCCAACGAACCTTATTCAGGATGACATCTATAGCTCTTTGAAACGTCGCAGGGGCGTTCTTCAAACCAAATGGCATCCGTATAAAGCGGTAGAGACCCACGTGGGAGGTGAAAGTAGTTTTGGCCCTATCGGGCTTGTCTATTTCCACTTGCCAATACCCCGAGTTGGCGTCAAGGGTAGAGAACACTCTTGCGTCTCCCAGTGAATCAATGCATTCATCCATCCGTGGTATCGGGTAAGAGTCACGAACTGTGACGGCGTTGAGCTTTCTGTAATCGATGCAGAAGCGCCAGGAGCCATCCTTCTTCAAGGCGATGACGACGGGGCTAGCCCACTCTGCCGAAGACGGTTCAATTACTCCTTCCCTCAACATCTTTGTGATTTGCTCCTTCTCCCATTCTCGGGCCTTCTGACCGGATCGGTAGGGGGCTTGGTGCACTGGACGTGCATCAGGATCTAGTTCAATCCGATGTTTTGCGGCCGAGATTGTTCCCAAGTGTCCGTACCACATATCAGCGTACTCGGAAAGCAGCTGAATGATCTTATTCCGCTGCGGCTCGTACTCTTCACCGATGTGCACTGTCGATGTCCAGTCCGCTTCCGGTGACTCAATCTCGTCTTTTGTACCCCCCTTCTTAGGGCTGTCTACGTCCTCGTCGACTTGTGTGATAGTGGGGTTGGTGATGGAGAAAAGAGCAGCGGGGGCTGGTTGAGCTTCGCCGACTATGGTGTTTTTCGATAGAGTTGTGGGTCGTTCGCTCATGTTGGCCACCAATACATGGAATGGCCGGTTCGGAAGAACTCCCATCACTCCATTTGCCAGTAGTTGCAGGTTCCGGCGAACGGTTTGAATCTTGTTCTGTAAGTAAACCATTCCACTTGTATCGGTTTGAACCAAGACAGCCGTCTCAGACATAGGAGGGAGCATGATGGAGCGAGCGACACGAAGCTTCTGTGATGCCGTGTGTCTCGGGATGCGAGCGGGGATGGGCTTCCCATCTCGAGAACCTTTGTGTGCGTCAAGAAGGGCCACGGGTGGTGAGTTGTAGAACGAAATTTTCCGTTCCCCGGGGTAGATCGCTTTGATGTATCGATCTATAAAGGATGTGCCCAGGATACAGTCCACTGCCAGGTTGGAAGATACAAGAAACCGGATCCGTACCTTCAAGTTACCGAGTCGAATATCCAGGGGTATTACGCCGAGAATATTCATCGAACGGTTGGACGCATCCGATACACGGGGAGCCTTGATCGGTAATAACTGAGACTCCCATCCTGGCGGTAAAGCGCGGGTGTGTACCAGGTTTGGGGATGCTCCTGTGTCCAGAACACTTGTGATCATCCGTGTTAGGCGGGGCTTGTGATAGAGGGCTGTCAGGACTTTGTAGTTCTGACTCCTAAACAAGTAAACCGGTTCGGAAGTGTCAATCTCACAGTTCAACACTTCATGATGGAGTCCTTCTTCCGCAACGGCTTTCCGTTCAACGGCTGGACCTCCATTGAGGCTGTCATCCTTGACAGGGCGCGGCGCCTCTACGCGTCCTGCTGAGCGTTTTCCTTCTCTTCAGGATGATGTGGTTCTTCCTCCTCCAGGATAAAGGCCGAACGGCGGGGACTTCTATTGGCTGGTTGAGAACTTCCGGGGATCGGAGCGCTATTGTCAGCGCGACTTCCCTGGCTACCGACATTACCGGGTCGACGTCCCTGGCCTCCAGTAAATGGCATCCGACGGCGGAAATAACCTTCATCAACCCGATGGGTGTAATTTTGCTCACGTTGCTGGAGCAACTTGTTCCGGACTTCGGCAGGCATCCACTCGCAGCAAGGGCGGGTAGATGACAAGCATAAACGACATGCTGGGTTCCGGTTCGGGTCAAAGGATTGTCGAGGGGTTTGGTATGCCGAGTACGGTGTTGAAGGCATCGTGCTCTGACCCATCTGGGAAGGTGAAGCGGTACTTGTCGCTGGTATCGACGGGAAGGAGACGCTCGGCGAGGGCAACACTGCTAGGGCCTCTCCAGCCTGTTCTTCTACTACTCCGGACTCCGTACTAGTATCCGTTTCGGTAAGGAGAGCTCGCGTACGCGACTTGCGTGCGTCGCGGGCTTTCTCGATCGTGGAATGAACCTTCTTTCCGCCACGGTGAGTATCTCCTAGACCTTCTGCAAATAGTACCAACTGCCTGAATCCGATCTTCGGGTGTGTTGCAGAATGATTGCGGACCGAAGCGCGGATCGCTGGTAGTAAACCTTCCACGAATAAAGCCTTCAAACGCGAATCAGTGAATATGTTACCGCAGCGGAGATTCTTCTTCCACAAGCGGTCCGAGAATTCACTTTCCGTAATTCCAGAACTCTGCCGATAAGTTGTTATATCGTGATACGCTTCCGCGATGACTTCGTCAGTAGCGTACGTCTCCAGGAGATGGTTCACGACCTCCGGATAGGATCGTAGAAGCTCATCGTCCTCATCCGAATCCACGGCTCCTGACTCGCCCGAGATACGGTTCTTGACGAGCTCTAAAGCCGAGCTGGATGTGAAAAACTGAAAGAGCCAGACTGCAGCTCCTTCATGAATGCCGTTCTGGTTGCATGCGGTTTTAAACGCACTGAGAAACTTGAGGACCGTGATCGGATCGTTCCCACTGAACTTCTCGGGAATCTGCAATGCTATCCGTTTAGCGGACTTCGCGACTGTCCGGGCCACTTTAGCATTGTACTTTCCGGAACGGTTCATCAAGCGGTAGGTCTTGAAGCTCAGGACCTTGGCGAACTCCCGATTGTTCGGCTTGATTCGCCGGATACGGGAGACATCAGATTCGTCTTCCGTATCACTGGATTGACTCGAATCAGAGTCAGAATGCTCCGAGTCGGTATCGGAGTCGGAGTTTCCATAACGAGTATGACGCGACCCTCGACGCTTCCTATTACGGTTCTTCCTTTTGTTACGCTTCTTTTTGTCCGGGTTCGGGATGACGTTCGGCGTGCCCCGCGCAGTCTCCCTACTGCGGAGGAGGCCATCCGAATCCGGTACCAGAACTGGATCGACGTTCGACGTGCCCCGCACAAGTTCTTGATTGTGGAGGAGGCCATCCGAGTTCGGGTTCACCCGAGCCGGTAAGGGGTTCGACGTGCCTCGAATGATATCTGCTTCATTGAGGAGCCCTTCCAACCTCGGGTTTCGAGCGACGTTCGACGTGCCCACCGCGATCTGCCCATCACGGGGGAGGCCGCCCGCATTGTATACTTCATCCCTTGAGGGTTCAGCGCGAGTTGCCCTGTCGGGGTGACCAAGTTGCTGCACCACATCCCTTGCGGGTGGAGGTTGAGGGCATGATCCAGCAGGCAGTAGGCGATGCCTGCGGAGTTGGTTCGCGACTTCACTTTCCACAGTTTCAACCACCACATCGGTTACAACCGAAGCATTCCGAAGACGGGTGGACACAGTCTCCACGATCACAGGGAGCTGCGTTTCTATACCGGACCGGACCCGTTGTTCAAGGACACTGTCTACCTGAACAGGCACACGATTAGAGAGTTCCTCCGTTAACCACCTCTCTAACTGGGGTAGGAGGGAGGCAAAATCCGAGACGGTCGCTGCGTCTAACATGGCGGAGATTGCCGATTCGGGGCCACGGGTCTGCACACGAGGTGCTGGTCCAGGGTCTCCTCTTCCAACTTCCGTATTCTGGGGTGCTTCTCCGGTGCGGCGGAGCAAACGCTCCGGGTTATCCACTTGTGGTACGAGTCCTTGCGGCTCACTGCGGCTACTTTTCGACCGCGGGGGCGGCAGAGAGAGCGCAGGTGGGTTCGATTCGGCCCTGCCGGTAGTCACACGAGCCGAAACAGACTTTGGACGAGCAAGCTCGTCGAGCCGAGAGGACTTCGACTTTGAAGACATGAGGGGTTGTGCAGCTTTTTAGGCTACTCCTTACTTCCGATACGGCAAAAACGAATCTATTCTTCCACGAGAAACCGTTCTAGGTCGGGAGACCAGTTGTGAGTGGTGCGCGCGAGCGACTACTCAAGAGAATGTCCGGGAACGGTGGTGTGGATGCGCGGCACACGGGGTGTAAGGCCGTGTGAGCTGCCGAGTCGGAAAAGACGGTCGTTGAAGGTGCGGAGTAGTCCACGGCACTCTGTGGTGAAACCGAGTACGGAGACACGCGCAGTCCAGAAAGGTACCACGCGCCTAGCCAGAGAGCCGGTGCAACGGTAGTGATATCGCCGCAGAACAGCCTGTGCAGGTCTTAGACAAGCTGGGTTCCTACTACGACTTAGGATCCGTGCCACGAGAAACAAGACGAAGAACCTAGTAGGAAGCACCTTGGTTTACTGTCATGGTGGCTACAGCCGAGCTGGCGAAAATAAATACCTCGTCCGGCGTCGCCACACACGTGTACGACTTACCGATCACGGGGCACTAGCTGCCACCGGCATACACGTGGACTACTACTACTACTATATCTACTACAACAATGTCATCCGACGAGCGGGTTTCCTTACAGTGCCACCACTGCAACCGTCACGGCACAGTATCTTACACATAGTGGTGTAGGAAGAGTTGCGCTTCGCCTCGAGGGACGGTGTTACGCGCCGATAGCTTCTTGCAAGGCGAGCGCAGATAACGCGCGCCACGTTTGTGGCGGCGTTGCGGGGGCGCACAGTGGCGCTGCCCGTTGCGGCGCCTCGCACCAAATAAAATGCACGACCGTTCCGGCGAGTGCTCGAATCGCCGGTGGTAAAGGTGTGCACGTTATCGACCCGCTCCACTGGCCCTGCGCCGCCGCTTCCATCGACTAATACTATGCATAACTTGCTCACTCTTCGTGGAGCGCAAGTGCGCGACGCCCTGGTCTGGTCCTTGTATCTCACCAACACCATCAACCGCTATGGACAGGACGCCGTAGTGAAATTCCATTCGCACCATTGGCCGTTTTGGAAACCTGCGGAGCATTCGGATGCCATCAGGGATTATCTGAAGAAGCAGCAAGCTGTCTACCAATATACTCATGACCAATCGGTTCGTATGATGAACAAAGGGTTGATTGGCACTGAGATTGCCAGCAATATCAAAATGTTCCTTCCGCTTGAAACAGAGTGGGGCACTCGTGGTTATTACGGAACGTTAAGTCACAATATTCACGCTGTGTATCAGAGTTACATTGGTTGGTACAGCGGCAATCCGTCTGACTTAAACAAGCTCCTTGAGACAAATGTAGCCAAGAAGTATGTGGAGTATATCGGTAGTGAGGAAGAAGTGATCAGTGAAGCGTACGTGGACTTCCAAATAGGGGATTATCGATGGGTTGCGGAAGTAATGTAAAACCTCATTCTCAAGATAGCAGCCTACTGCTTACAGTGCAGTATGTCTGCTCCACGCTCTCGCCTTGACGGACGGCTCTCTGTCGGGCTGTTCGGACAAGGTCTGGGCTTCTCACATAAGCACACTTCTCCCGGCCTGCTTGTCGGCTGGATGAGAGCTGTTCTGTCAATTCCCCTGGCAGTTGTGCCTGTGGTTGAGGGTTGCCGTGAAGCGAACTCTCCAATTTGTAAAGATGCAAGGTGTGGTAGTATTATAATGTAGTGATAATCGGTAAGAGTCTCGTTTATTATTCTTTGCTAGAGGGAGCTCACAAAGTACTGTTGAACAAATTATATTGCCATCTACTTCAGTGAGGTAGACTCAAATGCAATTCAATTATCTCTCGTTCTCTGTAAACAGATAATTCAGAGAGGAAAAGGTTGATCGGAAGCAGTAGTACTATTTCTGACATCCCTGTCAATACATTTCTGGCGTCCCAAAGCACACAGGCGTCTTATGCCAAGTTCTTCAAGTCCATGTTATCCGCTTACAATCTCTCTCACTTGCGAATTACCCCTCATTCGGCGAGAATCGGAGCAGCTACAGAAGACTAATTCAAAGAAGTACCAATTGAGAGAATTAGTAGAAACTGTGCGTAGAAATCGAGAGCGGAGTCTTCTAGAAGCTTCTAGAAGTTCCTGCACTGTGTCCAATTGTAGACGTTCCAGCAAGGCACTGAAACTATGAAGTCAGTCATGACGTCAACTGACGACGCAGACATCACACGTGACATGTCTTGGTAACATTATGACAACTAATGTCAAACAATGACTCTGAAGATCATTAGGGTATCAAATCGGATCGCTAGATCACGAGGAATTCAAAAAACGCATCAAAAAATTGAATAACTAAATAGAAGCATAGCAATATAACAAATTCAAATAAAAACATGACCAGAATTAACGAGATCCTAACATCACTTCCCCCATTAGGGAGAATCGTCTCGACTCGTTAGTTGTTGGGCGTACCATTCGGAATAAGATGATTCTGAAACTGTCCTGGAGGGTTAGGGAAGAGAACTATATCGGAACACGGTTCAAACGTTATGAAAAGATCAGTATTATCTCCAAATTTCTCGATGTGTAGAATAGCACTTTCAATTGTATCCAAGAATGTATCTCCGGGATCCGGCGAGAGGTAGCCAAACTGAGATACCAGGTAAGAGAATAGGAATAGAACGAACTCTTCATAAATATCTTCAAGTGTGCCATCTTCATGAGCTTTGATTAGTTTTCTTAGCATGATGGCATTCTGTGGGGTCAGAAATGGTCCTGGAACTTGCAGAAAGGCAAAAACAATATGACATGAAGCCCATGCAAGACGAATATTTCGAAAAGTTCGTCGGTAATATCATCAAATCAGGTTTGCATCCTCCGTCCGCCGAGAACTATACGGCGATATAACTGACTTGCATTGTCGAATTGCAGATTGTTCGCGATGTTCGGCTGTCCTTTGTTCGTCATTGTTCGTGATGGTTGGTTACTAAGCCCGGATATATTCAGAGGTTGTGGCTTCTTTTATACTGCTCTAGGAGGTCATGACAGTTCTTGAGTTCAGATGCAGGGAGCCACATATTTTCGTGATCGCGATAGCCAAGACATTTGACAAGGTAATCTGACTTGCGTTTCCGTTTTCGATGATTAAGAATTGCTTGTACTTCATATTCTTCTGTTCCGTCAGATAGTTCGATAGCTGCGGGTTTTGGCCGGGATTTTCCCATGATAGTGTCCTCGTGGTATCTTCTGAGTAATTGACAGCGAAACACATCATGCATTTTTCTTTGCTTCATGACAGGTCCTATATCAAGTCGAAAGGTAACTGGGCTCACTTGTCAAGTGATTATGAATGTACCACAGTACTTGATTCCCAACTTTTTTTGTGGGCCTGTTTCGTCCATCTTGAGGTTTTTAGTTGAAAGCATGACTTGGTCACCAACTTTAGATCGCAAGGAGTTCTTTTCTGATTGTAATACGTGTCAAAGTACTTCTTTATCTTGATGATTTGGTTTTGTGCAAGCTTAACAGACTCCAAGATACTTCTCACAAAATCATAAGCAGCTTGATTCTGGGAGGTAATTATATCCATTGGTAAAACACGAGGTTCTTCCCCATATTTGAGAAAGAAGGGAGTAAATGACGTGGTAGAATTGACCGAAGAGTTGTAAGCAACTTGAAATTGAATAAGATGCTTGTCCCAATTATTCTGTCTGTAATTGACAAAACATCGGATCATTTCTTCGATCTTCTTATTCATTACTTCGGTTCGTCCATCAGTCTGTGGGTGGTATGCTGATGATGGCTTCAACTTTGTGCCAAGATATCGGAATACTTTCTTACTGAACTTACTCATAAATATCGAATCTCTATTGGATACTATGGCATCGGAAAGTCCATGAGGACGATAAATATTCTCGAGATATATCTGAGCTGTTCCGACAGCCGTAACATTCTTGGTTGTGAATATGATACGTATAAGTTTCGAAAGGCGATCAACTACGACGTAAATGGCCTTTGTTTAGACTTGGTGCGTGGAGGTGGGGTAATGAAATCCATTGTGATCTAAGACCGCTTCTTCAATGGAGGTTCTAAGGGCTGGAGGTATCCATGTGGCTTCTTGGTAATTGTCTTCGTCTCTTGACACCTCTGGCATGTTTTCGTGTAGGTGTATACGTCTTATTTGAGGGTCTTCCAAACGTATGGGTTCCAAATTCTTCTTAATTTCTTTTTAAATTCCATATGTCCTGGCGAAGGGAGATCATTACTTTCGAATAAAATCTTAGTTCTGATTTCTCCACTGGGTACACACAGCTTATTCTTGAAGTAGAGAAGATTTCCTTTTCGTTCAAAGGAGAGTTCAGGGTTGTTGTAAGCAGCAGAAAATTCGTTGTGATTCTTGTATCCTTCAGTGAATTCGCACATATCCTTCTTAGATATTTCACCAATAAGAGATAGAGAGTTCAACGGGCTGGTTCTGGAGATTGCTTCATCTAGTAGAGAGAGGTTGCTAGCCAGCGGATCTTCAACATGCTTAGGATATCCTGAGAGAGCATCTGCAACTATGTTGGATTTTCCTTTGATTGGCTCAAAAGTGAAATCAAACTCAACGATCCTTTCGAGCCATCTTACTTGACGTTCAGAAAGATCTGGATGTTTTTGCACATACTTCAGCGGAAAATGATCTATACGCACTTCGAAGCGTTGACCATGTAAGTAGGCTCTCCAAATTCTTAACTTGTCTACAACTGCAAGAAGTTCTCGCTCGTGGGCGGCGTGGCGTTGCTCGGCTGGGTTCAAGGTTCTTGAATTAAATGAAACAGGTCGGGCAATACCGTTCTCTACTTGTTCTAATACTACTCCTGGGGCATACTGAGATGCGTCCGTGGTTACGATGATAGGCAGTTTGGGGTCAAAATGACGGGGCACAGGTGTACTCGAAACTGCTTCTTTCAGATTTGTGAAGGCGTTTTCTTGGTCCCCTCCACACTTGAATGGGTTCTTTCCACACAGGGCGGTTAGTGGTTTTGATATTTCGGAGCAGTTCTTAATAAATCGTCGGTAGTAATTAACAAGTCCAAGAAAAGCTTGAACGCGGGTCTTTTTCTTCGGTGTTTCCCAATTTGTGATGGCTTTCACTTTTTGTTTCTCTACTGATATGCCATCTGGTGTAACAACATGTCCGAGGTATTCAACTTCCTTCTTCAGAAATTCGCACTTTGAAAGCTTCCCATACAGCTTATGTGCGCGAAGTTGGTCGAACACTTTTCTAATGTGTTCCAAGTGCTCCTCTACATTTTTGCTGCAAATCAGAATGTCCTCAAGGTACACTAGAACGAACTTATCCAAGTGATCTTTCAGTACACTTTTCATTAAGCTCATAAAACTTGCGGGTGCGTTTGTGAGACCAAAAGGAAAGACGAGAAACTCAAAGTGACCATACCGGGTTCTGAATGCAGTCAATGGAATGGAGGTATCCGAGAGTCTAATTTGGTGATAACCCCAGCTTAAATCGACTTTTGAAAATACTTTTGCGCCACGGAGTTGGTCAAGAATATCATCAATCCATGGAATAGGGTAACTGTTTTTGATGGTCAACTTATTAACGGCTCGGTAATCAATGCAAAGCCGTAGGATTCCATCCTTCTTGGCTGCGAATAGAACAGGCGCACCGCAAGGGCTTGACCTAGGTCGAATAAAACCTTGTCCTAAAAGTTCATTGAGTTGCTTCTTTAGCCCTTTCAACTCTTTATCTGACATTCTATATACGCCTTTCTTCTGTGGTGTTGCTTCAGGGGATAACTCGATATGAAAATCTTGTTCCCGGTGAGGGGGTAATCCTTTTGGTAATTTCTCTGGAAATAGGTTCTTGTATTCTTCAAGTAGTTCTTTGAGTTTATTATCATTCGCTGGTTCATAGGTTTCTTCTTTTGAAGGCCGGAGTGCTACAGCAAATACAGGTTGCTTCCTTCGAACTGACTTCTTGATTGTGTTCAGAGAAATTAACTTCTCGTTCTTTTTAATGTTTGATTTGATGAAAATGGTTCTGGATTTGGGAACAAAAGAAATTTCAGTAGCCCGGTGGTTTATATAAGGGTTGTATTCATCTAGCCAGTCTTTTCCTAAAATTGACGTCATATCCGTATAATGCACATATTGCGAAGCGTCTTTTTTCTCTTAGTTCTTCAATTTGGATATCTACTCCATCTTCTCGGGTTTCTTGGAGCACAGTAATGGAGCCGTTGGCTATTTCAGCTTCATAACTAGTGTCAATGGTTGGGACCTTCATCCTCTTGCATATGGCTTTGGGCAGACAACTGATTTCGGAAACGTTATCGAACAGAGCCGTACATTTTCTGCCATTGATGAATACATGTGCAAGGAGTAGTCCAACAGAAGGTGTTTCAAATGGTGACGCTAAGCGTGAGGTAAGAAGTCTATGTCTTCCGTTACTTGATATTTTTTCTGGGGTACAATGGTTATCTGCAGATTCAATAGATACGTCGGTTGCTGGCTTAATCAATTGTTCTGTTTCGATAGAATTCAGTAGAATGCAGTGGTAGTTCGGTGGAACTGACGTGGGCTCTCCGAATGACCCTGGAGTCAGGTCCTCTGGGAGTTTTTGGGGCACTGTTCATCACGTGCCATATGTCCAGGTTGTCGACAGCGGAAACAGACTCCCAGCTTTCGACAGTTCTCTCGTTCTTCCTTGGTTAACTTCTTCAGCTTCATATTCCTAATATCCATGGGTACCAGTCCTTGAGATGATCCAGAGCCGCCAGGTTGCCTGCCAAACCGCGCCTGTCCATCCCTTCGGAACGCAGATTCAACTCGCTCAGCGTCTTTCATTGCGTCGGTCAAAGATTTATACTCATTGGTGCAAAGCTCTTTCCAGATATAGCTCTTCAAACCTCTGGTGTATCTGTCGATTTGCTCTTCCATACTGATGTTGGGGATCTCGCGCACAATCTTGAAAAAGTCTTCATTGAACTGTTGAACATCTTTGTACTGCTTCCACTTGCTTAGTTTGTCTCGAGCAAGTTTCTCTTTGTTGACAATAGTAAATCGTTTTTGAAGATGTTCAAAGAGTCCTTCAAGGGTTTGCAACTCCAGTCCGTTTCTTTGCTGGGCTAGAAACTACTCATGAGCAGCTCCACTGATGTAACTAAGCGCAATCGTCAATGCTTTTTCGTCCGGGGTTCCATCAAGATAATTGCGAATATGAGTGATCCAACTGTCAATGCTTTGCTTTCATGTAAACGTTGGGGGCTTTTTGATCTTTGGATTCGTAGAGGGGCTGTCCTTATTGGCTAGGACACTGAGTGAGGTTTCGAGAGCGGATATCTTTGTTTGTGCTTCTTGCTTCAACAAATCCATGTGAACCGGTGTGTCTTCAAGCGCGCGAGCCATGCTTTGGATCATTTGGCCTGCACGCACCTGTGTGGGTTTGCCTGGGTTGCCTTGAGGGGTCGTCATTGTCTGAGTTGTACGAAACTAGGAACCTTTGAAACTGGCTCAAATAAGGGGGTTGCGAAAATAAATTGTCTAATTCTTTGAAAAGTGCAAATCAAGCCTCGCGCTGCCACTTTAAAAAATTGCAATTTGAAGGTTGTAGGCAAGCACTGCCGCGCGTCTGGTCTAGTAGCTAGGTGGCGCAGGTGCAATATCAGAGGTTCTAGGTTGGATTCTCTTTGATGTAAGTTGCAATTGCAGCCGGAGTGGTTCAATTAAGGTTTCTTCAGTTCAATTAAAAAGCGTCAAGAGACTGAAAAGATAGTAAGCCCTGTACAGCGACTTCTCCCTTGACAATGTTAAGTAGTATGAACGTAGCGGAAACAGGAACACAACCACAAACGGTAGGTAAAAGGGAAGAACGAGCAATTCTTGAAAACTTTTGTCAACGCAACTTGTTTAGGTCATATTTTACTTAGAAATAACGCTGTTGACGACGGTTTTCTTTATTGACAGCTGCCTGATGCTTGCGTCCACCTCGGTGATCCTCGCAATGCTTCCAGTTATTGAATGAAAGGATGCCACAATCGTAACAACCAAGTAGTGGCCGCTTGTTGAGGACCTTGTTTCGGTGTCGGCTACCAGACAAATGTTCTCGGAGTTGTACTCGGCTATTGAAACGGAGTTCACAATCGTCACACCTGGAGATCTTAAGGCGGTTTCGAAGGGTACGTTTGCGGTGCCTTTTGATCCGATCGGTGGCTACACAGAGGGTATGCAGGTTCGCATAGTCACTAATTGGCAGTAACCTCCGCGGGGTAGCCTTGGTAGCCTCAGTGTCCGATCGAATGCCTGACAAAGGTGTGTCGTCAACACGGGTAGGATGCTGACGGGGAGGTGACGGCAGGGGAGATGAAGTATACGGTGTGGGTGAACTCGGTTCCAAATCGGAAAAACTCTTCAAAACTGAAGGCTCAGCGGTGTTGACCCGGGGTGGCGGCGGGGGCGGCGATGACGGCGGTTCGGTGGAAATATTCGTGTTCGCGTATGTTGACGGGGATGATGGCGGTACCTGGGATCGGTGTATTGAGCTCACCGGAAACACCCAAAATGGGTCAGAACTCAACAGTCACTAATTAGCAGGATGTCTGTGGCTCATCCAAACCTAGGGAATTTTTTGCAGCAAAATCACATAGAGCTGGATGGTCACTCAGTTTCAAATGAGCGCAATACTTACTTGCGATGGCTACCAATGTTAGAACACTGGATCGGTGTTTGACGACTTGGGTAGATGGTTGAGAACGTGAACGATGTTGACTCCCGAGGAGAAGTCGAGCAGTCGACCAGGGTTTATATGGAGAATAGGACCTTCGCAAATAGGGTCGCTAACGCAGATTTCTAGAATATCCCTCAAACTAACGTGTGCATGAGTACTGGCCCTTGCGTCGGAATTAGTAGAAACTGTGCGTAGATATCGACAGTGGAGTCCTTTAGAAGCTTCTAGCAGTTTCTGCAACGTGTCCAATTGTAGACGTTCCAGCAAGGCCCTGAGACTATGAAGTCAGTCATGACGTCAACTGACGAAGCAGACATCACACGTGACATGTCTTGGTAAATTTATGACAACAAATGTCAAACAATGGCTCTGAGTATCATTAGGATATCAAATCGGATCGCTAGATCACGAGGAATTCAAAGAACGCATCTAAACATTAAATAACTAAATAGAAGCATAGCAATATAACAAATTCAAATAAAAACATGACCAGAAGTAACGAGATCCTAAAATCTGTTGATTCGGCGCAAGCAAAGGCCAATTTTTTACTCGCCCCAGTCGAAGACGTCCGCTTCCTCCACCTCCATTTTATGTCGAAGATGCAGAAGAAGCTATGGAAGACCCGCACCTCACACTTAGCGAAACAAGAAAGCAAAAATCTCTCAATCCGTAGTGAAGCGGAACGACTTTATATTTGGATCACACAGCAAGGAGCATGCCACCCTCAAATCGTACTCTGGACTGAGCCCATCATCACGTACTCTCACCTTCAACCAGCTTCTCGGCTGTCATATTCTATCTTCAATGATTTCGGCCGGAGATGACGTTCCGCAGCATGTTTCCAAGTCATTCCAGAAATAGCATCGCAATAGGAACAGTCCTGCGATTCACGCTGAAGCGGAAGCTACCACTCTCGCTCGCATAGTTCATATTGGCATTTTCAAGCATGCGTCTCCCCTAGAAGCGTTGCAAAACCGACAAGAACAAAGAAACTGGATGAGATGGGTGATCAGTCGTTTACTCTGTGGGGGGGTGATGCAGGTCTGGCCGAGCGTCTATCGTGTAGCACTACTGAGACTGGCAGGTCTTGTACTCTACGGTGCCTTGCACGGGCATCCTCCAGCATGAGTACCACTCACAGCTTGGGCACCAAACTGCTGCAGGGTTTGCAGCCTGTGCTCATGCTACGTTAGCATGCTGCTCGATTCACACTCCCTCCTTTTCCTCGTTCTTTGCATAGCTTACTCGGTAGAAGATTAAAAGCTACGCGACTCAAACGGTTCGAACTTCAAGCAAAGTCTTCCAGAAAAAAGCAACAACTTCAGAGGCTGCTTCAAAGCGCTGTCCGTCTTAGTAAGCGGGTTGGCAAGGTTCAGCTTGCCTGGTATCCAGATCATCTTTTCAACGTTATGAGTTTCGAACTAAAACCTCATGACGCTGACATCAGGTCGAATCGACCTGTCGAGACTATTACGGCAAGTTGAAAACGTCGTAAAAAGATCCTTCGAATCCACAACAACTATAAGGACCACTTTGATGCCAAGCAGCGTAGTCAAGGCTCTTGAAAACACTTTTCCTTCGTCGATGGCCTCTCCAGCTGCCAATATTTTAGCTGATCCGATAGACTTCACGGGACGTTTAGATTTGCGAGACGACCAAGACAGTGCATAGAAAACAGAGTCCTTCTCAAAGTCCCTAAAAAGAATTCCAGCAATCTAGCCTAACTGTCCGTAGTCGTCCTGTCTGCTTGCATCTGTAAAGACCAATACTGAGACCTCATATCTCTTTCCATCAGTAGGGCCCACATATTGCACGGTAGACCTACGCTTCTTGAGGTTCTTCAGAATATTGATCTGTGTCACCATGTCCTTAAATCTCGGACGCAGGCCTTTCTGCTGCAAAAACCTAGCCGCAAATGCGCAAAAGGGTGAAGCTGCCGTCCCTAACCAACCAAGCTAACTATTCAGGGACCGAAACGAGGACGCTTCTACTGCATTCAAAACTTCTTCTCATTCCTTTCTGCGCTTGCGGTCGAGCGGATAGGCCTTCAAACTTCTCAAATTCTCGTTCCCACGTATCATAATCGAGTGATCTTTGAACTGTATGACGTCCAAGCTAAAGTACTTGAATGCTCCAGGACCAAAAACGATTGTTCCCAGTTTGTAGGACTGCCTGATTCTGTCAATATCCTTCTACACATCGTTGCGCAGTCCATCCAACAGAAGATCATCCGTAATCTTCACAGAAATAGTGGCGATCTCTCCGTTTGACTTCTTGTAGAATAACTGCGGCACCTAGACGAGGTGTAGGAAACCAATTTGTCGCATAAGGTCATCGCTCACTCTCTGCCACGTAGCAGAAGCGTTCACCAGTCTATAGGAAGCTACTCGAAGTAGCCAGTAGTGTCTGGGTCTAGAATTGCACTCTCTCAGAGGAACTACATAGACATATCTACAGGCTTTGCCACTCTAAAGAAAGGAGCTCTTAATGTCAATCTTGGCCAACGTCCACTTAAGTATAGTCGTCAGTGCCAGCAAAATGCGAATTTCTAAAGGCGGACAAGTCGCAGAGTCTGTTTTCAGGTTTGCCTTCTGGCTATCTTCGTTACCATGTGGAGCAATTCTTGCCTTCAAAAACAGCGAGCCGTCATCACATCTCTTAATTTTGTACAATACGTGGCTGGAAATGACATTCGCGTCCGTCGGCACATCATCAACAGAAACCTTATCTACTGTCTTCATAAAGGCTTCGTCTTCCTTTTGATAGGCGTTGTGCGTTAGGAATGGGGGCAATCCGTGAGACTGATGTAACATGAATTCCTTTGATCCAAGAACTTCAAAAAACTCTTGCAAAGTGTCCTTCTCAAGTCTACAAAGGCTACTAAAATCCCAAAAAATGCAAAAATTAAAAACTTTGTTTATATTTCCGTCCTACTTTGTTACACGAGTCACCCCGTGCATTTCAGCTCTGTATGTACCTACAGAGCTGAATTACTGGTACCGACGGTACCGGTTAGTTCACGTTATCACCTGTTTGCCCGTAGTCTTATAACGACCTCTTCCTCAGATAGGTTCAGATCTGGGTACAGTTTCGAATATAAATGTCAAATCAAAACACCAACCAAAGTCCTGTACCCTTATCTGTACCCACATATACATTGCAACACTACTCACGTTTTTCACCTGCTAATTCTTGGCAAGTAAACTTATACAAAATCTGTAATATGCGATTAAAGCTACAAAGTTAATCTTTAACATTTCCAATACTCTCTGCACTTATATAAGAATCACATTGCCTTTGCCATAATCTCCAAAGATTTTCGGACTCAGTTTAATTCTTTGTACATCATTAAAACACAATTGTAAAGAGCATTTTATCGACATTCCTATTGTGTTCCTCACTAAGTTCAACATGTGTTACTTAAACCATTTCTTCTGCTTAAACGCCTTCTTATTTCAAAGGAAACTGTTCTGCATTGTAAAACGACATTCTTACACTGTGCAAAAGAACGAAGCTTCACAATCATTCGCGGTCAGCTGCTGCCACGGCTGTGCCGCGGACATGAGTGCAATCGTGGGATGTTCCCAAGTGATTACACTCTGTGCAGCCGCTCGGGATATGGCTGTGCCATATAAAGCTGCATTCTTGGGATGTACACCATCGCCTGGACCCCGCACGCAACGCAACTCAAGGCGACAGTTATGATCTTGGCATTTATACGAACAGAGACTCTTGTGTTCTAAACATTTACTAAGATCAAAGCAAAACGTATACTCAGAAAATGTACGGAGTATACTCACTTTGAGTGAGAACCCTGATATACTTTTTTCATAAAGAAAGCGCTGAGCGGAAGTGGCTTTTCTCTATCGTGCTTCGCGTGGAACAGCAAAACAGCTTCATTCCAGTTTCGATTGTTAACATCGAAGATTGGAAGGTCTCCATGGGCTTCGGAAACTATGGTTACAAGCTTCTTGAACTTTTAATATGCAGACTTTTGCCCAGATGCTCTCCAGCGGCAATCTGTATAACCATGAATTAGCTTCTTGCGCTGTAGAACAGTGTCAAAAAGATACACCGGGTAGAACCGTTTCTTATCACCCCTCCGCCATAACTGAAGAACTTCTTCAATTTGCTTTGGCAGACCCGGAATAAACTGCGTAATCGGCATACGAAGAGCGCAAACTGCTGCATTAGGACTCGGTGAAGAGATACGCTTGTCAATTGTCTTCATCACATGTGAGGCCCCTTGCACATTGTAAAACTGTAGAGCAACGCATTTTGCGTGGTTATCAGGATGATGCGCCTCATATACTCAGGGGAGTGATACGAGGATGCACTCGAAGAGTTATGAGTTGGACCCAATTTTGGCGGTTACTTTTGGAATGGCTTTCCCACAGTTACCTGTAATCAGGGTTGCCATTGCTGGCCAATACCGCTAGGTGGACGCGTGTACTACACCACCGTGTGTGTGCATATTACGGGACAATAGGTAGTGCACCTGAGGTGCCTGACACTGGGCTAGCCACGTGTACGGACCCCTGCGGGTGTGCACCACGTGTACATAGTTAGTTTAGACCTACTTAGGTGAGCTCGACCTCGTCGTCGCGAGCACCTTTGTAAAGTTAACCCGAGCACTTCTAAGTGAACTCTTTGTCGAGTAGCGCTCTCTTGAGTGGACTCTACACGAGTGAGGCTCTGGCGCCAACCGCCTACGTGGGTTATCACTCTCGCGAGTATAGCCACGTCTGGTTACGGTGGTCCTACCCTCTCGGTACCTTTGAGGAACATCTGTCGTTGATGTCGGGACCTGAGGGTCGTACCGAGGAGGTATAGGACTAGATTACGAAGTGATCCGACTCTGTATAGAGTTTTGCCGTGTTTACGGAAACCCGTGCATTACCGTTGGAGGATCTCGCCCCGCTCCGGGCACAGTGCCGAGGAGGCCCTACCCGTCGCGTGTGGGTGTTGTTTGGTTGTTGTTTTCTGTTGCTTTCCCTCTCGGGACTACACCTGTCGTTGGTCGTGTTTCATCGTTGCCGATACCACCCCATCTCTGGAGTTTCTCATCGTTTCCTCACCACGTGGCCTATCACCTCTGTAGGTATAGCCAGTTGCCACTTCGGCCTTACAACCGAGTTACGGTGGTACAGAGGGCTCTGTCACTGGTCTGCCATCTCTCACGAGAGCGGACCTTCGGACAGTCTGGTGGGTTTCACTCTTCCGAGTTTGCCCCACAAAGTGGTCTCCCGACCTAGAACCGTTTTAGGTCACTGTCGTGGAATTGACTTGATTGTTGACGGATCACCGTTTTCTGACAACGATCAGGGGACTCTTTAGAGTTTTGGAGGTTGACAACTTTTGAACGTGAACCGCTGACGTGGTGGTTTACCGAGAAGGTTTATTGAGTTTTCTTGTTCTTTGGGGACTCGTGTACGAGTTTAACTGGATCATCTGGATCAGATTGCCTACTGGTTTCCAGTATGCCGCAACCGCCTCGAGGTTCTCGAGCTGGTTCAGCGCGGTCGTCAGCTGCGGTTCCACCCGTTGCACCGACGTCCCGGTCTATCCCAGATGAGGCGCAACCTCTTGAGGTCGTACCCCGCCCCCGGAGAACGCGCTCAGTTACGGAAGCACCTAAGGAAAACGTGGGTTCTGCTCAACCCGTCGTTGAGACACCATCCATGGTTAACCCTAACGCTGCTACCGTAGCCGAGTTGGCTAGGTTGGAATCCCGCTTGGATATTAATCACGCTGCTCACGTGGAACTCCTACAGGATGTTACCTCGTTGAGGACGCAGGTTGATAATGCCCAGGTGAGGGATGTCTCAGGAGACTTACGTCTTCTGAGAAGGGACGTGAATTCCATTATGGAAAATCTGGGTACCCCAGACGTCTTCGTCACGGAGTACCGGGCATTTGTCGAGGAAATGCGCACCGATATCGGTCGAATTCGTTCGCGCTTGGAAACGCTGGAGGATACAATCCGTATGGATGAAGCTGTGGACGCACAGGTTCCTCAAGGAAATCCATCTGCGGATGAAGACCATCGTTCGGTGAAGCAGAAACGTCGACACCCAAAACGAGTTCACTATGATTCGGATTCATCGCGCTCTGACTCGAGCGGCATGACTGAAGACAGTTCGTCAGATTCATCTGATAGTGATGACAACCGTCATAGGTCACGTTCGACACGGTCGAAGGCGACGCAGTCTACTCAGGCAGTGATGAGATCACGCGTGAAAGGACGGCGCCACTTGGGACTCAAAGAGTTAAAGCCGACGGACCCGCTCTACACAAAGCTGTTGTCGTACCGCTATTATCGGTTGGAGGATGTTACTTCGAATCGCTCCTCGCGAGGAACCGGTAAGGTGAAGGACTACATTCGAAGGTTGAATGTTACCCTTGAAACAAGGAAGTTCTCGGGGACAGATCCTATCCTTGTCTTGGATTTCCTTGCCAGGTTCGTCCAGGAGGCCGATATACTCGGTATGAGTGAAGCACAGGCATATGTGGCACTGCCGTACTTCCTAACAGGGACTGCGGAAGATCAGTACAACTCAGTTCGAGGAACCTCGAGAGCCTCGGAAGGAGGAGTCACGTGTTGGCCGGAAGCCGTGAACTACCTTCTCAGGTCGTACGCGACTTCCAACGCGATTTACAGCGCTACTCTTGCTGTTCGCGACACTAGACAGAAGAGTGGAGAATCTGAAACGGTTTATTCAACGCGGTTGAACAAAGCGTTTCACCGATGTGGTAATGTGTATTCCGCACAGGAGCGGTGTACCATGTTTGTTGATGGTTTGGACCCCACCATTCGGTCGTTGGTCGCTCGCCGACGCGAGGAAAAACGCCGAATGACGTACCTAGAGTTGGTTAATTACGCCCAGGCGGAAGGAGAGACGTATCGAGCCCGCAACCCGGGGCAGCGCCGCTCGAAAGCGCTACTCGCGGAGAGTTCGTCACCATCGATGTCGGTTTTGCGACGTGAAACCGCTGTCGGTGACGCTGATAACGTCCACTTCATCGGAAGTAACCCCGATTCTTACGGATCTACGGACCTGCCGTCAACCTCGATTCCGAGCACGGAAGAAGACCCCGCATTGTATGCCCAAGGTGTCCGGGTGCCTGCAGCCCCGCTGCCTTACGCTAACAATTCGTCGCGTCTGAACCGTCCAGGGTGGAAGGACACAGCACCACAACGTCGAGTGGACAATCGCCCTCGCGACAAACCGGCCTCGGTCATATGTTACCAGTGCTACCTTCCAGGTCACGTATCGACGCAGTGCGTATTTCCGCCGTCGCACAGGCCGAAAATTATTGCGTATTACGACGCCCTCACGCCCGAGGAAAAGGAATCTGTTCCACGAAAGGAATATGATAAGGCCAGAGCTGAACTGGGATTACCGGTTCCGGTCTATGCTCAGCCCTCCGTTCCGGCACAGGCACCTTCGAACCAGGTTCAAGGCGAAGTACCCACGCATGGGGTTCAGTTAGGCCCCCCGAACGGAGTTCACGCACCGAATTCGGTGAGCCCCGTTCAGAAAAACTGACTTCGGGAGTTTCCCCTACGGGAGGGGCGCCTTCCGAGCCGAAGTTGAAGGCGCCCGAGGCGTCACAGCTTCGCTCCCCAGCTGTTAGAATCCTTTCAAGGATAGCGGCTACAACTGACGTGAGCTCAGAACACCTTTCGGTTCTACGTCGTCCGTGGATACGGTCCCGTAATCTCCGTATTCCGGAAAGAGTTCTTGTGATGGCCAAGAGAAACTACAAAGTTTATGCCGATCTTGGCTTGTCTAACCAGTTCATGGTTCGACAGTTGTCTGTGTTGGATACAGGAGCTGCACCGAACCTGATTCACCTTGAGTTGGTGCCACCCGCGCTACGGGATGAGATTCGTCATGGTCCAGGTTTGGACATCGCGGATGCCAACAATAACCCGTTGCGTACTCTTGGGTACATACCTCTCATGGTACGATTAGGAACCTGTATGGTTAAAGTGGATTTCATGGTTTGCAAAAGCATTGCCGCACCGGTGATACTCGGTTGTGACTTTTGTGATCGTTTTGTTGAAGCGATTCGACCTCGAGCTCGAGTTGTTACCATGGATGATGGTTCCGAAATACCGATTGTAAGGAAACCGCTAAAGAGAGCTACACGCAAGCGCGTCCCGCTCCCTGCTGCACAGGAAGTTCCAACCGTCGATCCGGTATCATCTAAGCTCCATGTGGCTCATGCCATCGCAATCCCTGCGCAATCCCAAGTTTGGGTCACCATAACTACTAAGCAGTCTGGTCTACGTGTGGTACAACCATTGCCATCATTGTATGATCAGAAGCAACTCGCTTTGGCGAACGGAGTAATCTCGGTGGAACCCGACAAACCATTCAGAGTTTTGGTCGCCAACTTTGGCACAACCCGACAGTGGTTAGCTAAAAACCAAATCCTTGGTACCACTCTTCCACACCCTGCTGCTATCGTACCGACGAAGATACCCGTTGCGGATGTTCTCGGTATACCCGATGCTAAGGAGGGGGAGGGATCAGCGGAAACCGCTTTTACCGCATCGGTTACCCCGGCGAGCGAAGTTACCAAATCGCTGGCACCCACCGAGGGTAAAGCGTTGCCACCAGGAACGGAAGATACAGACCCTGTCAAGGAACTGGAACAGTTGAATTTTAATCATGTACCTGAATCTCATAGAGGTAAGCTAAGAGAAATGTTGAGGGAGTTCACACCCATGTGGGATGGATCCCTCGGGACAATTGGAATCACGGAACACCGTATTGACCTACTTCCAGGTACTAGCCCCATTTCCCAACACCCATACCGGGCTGGTCCCAAAGCTAGGGAAGAAGAGCAATCTCAGGTTGAGAAGATGTTACGCGCTGGCGTCATAGAGGCGGCTCAATCCGCTTGGGCCTCACCCGTGGTGCTAGTTCCAAAAGCGGACGGATCGTGGCGATTCTGTATTGATTACCGTCGTCTAAATTCGGTCACCGTCAAAGACGTTTATCCCATACCCAGGATGGACGAATACATTGACTCGCTTGGGAGTGCTACAGTGTTCACCGCCTTGGATGCCAATTGGGGATACTGGCAAGTTCCGATCCGTGAAAAGGATAAGGACAAAACTGCTTTTGTGTGCCACCAAGGTTTGTACCGGTTTAAACGAATGCCGT
The DNA here is from genome assembly GCA_022539475.1 of Gracilaria domingensis. Classification (NCBI taxonomy): domain Eukaryota; phylum Rhodophyta; class Florideophyceae; order Gracilariales; family Gracilariaceae; genus Gracilaria; species Gracilaria domingensis. The sequence goes on from VCMS01000018.1 coordinate 376,035, forward strand.
TCGGATTAACCAACGCGCCGGCTACGTTTCAACGTGCTATCGATATCCTCTTGGCTCGATTCAAGTGGAAGACCTGCTTGGTGTATCTTGACGATATCATCGTGTTCTCCGATAACCTTGATGACCACTTAACACACGTCCGGGACGTCATGAGAGTCCTCAGGGACGCGGGCATTACGCTGAAACTCAAGAAGTGCGAGTTCTTCACAGATTCTGTCAAATACCTAGGGCATATCATTCGACCTGGACAGCTCTCAGTTGACGCAGTTCGCGTGAAGTCGCTGAAGGAAGCGAAACACCCTACGACACAAACGGAACTCCGCAGTTTTCTGGGTCTTTGTAATGTATATCGGCGTTTTGTCCCGAACTTCGCAGATATTGCGACCCCCCTTAACCACCTTTTGAGAAAAGGTCAACCAGTTCAACTGGAACCCCTAGGCGACGCGGAAGCGTCTGCTTTTTCGGCATTAATTGACGCAGTAACGTCACCGCCAATCTTGGCTTTGCCTAAGCTAGGACTTCCATTCGAAGTAGACACTGACGCCAGTGCACACCAGGTTGGTTGCGCCCTGTTTCATGTCACGGAAGACGGCGTGAGACATCCAATTGGATACTGGTCGCGATCCTTGAACGTACACGAACGTAACTACTCAGTTTCGGAGAAAGAGTGCTTAGCCGTTGTATGGGCTCTAACTACACTGAGACCATATCTTATGGGCAACCATTTTACGGTACATACGGACCACTCATCTCTCCGATGGCTCATGGAAATCTCGGAACCATCAGGACGCTTGATGCGTTGGCGCTTGAGGTTATCGGAGTTCGATTTCACAGTTACGTACAAAAAAGGAACGTTGAATCTGCAGGCAGATGCACTCTCCCGCTTGGGGACAGATGCAGAAGCGGCACCAGTTGACGATCTGGACATACCATGCTTTATGGTGGAAGAACAAGCAGGTTGGGTCGAATCTTTGTCGGATGACATCTGTGACGACATCCTGCTCACTTCTGAGAAGTTGGATCCCTTGACTGGATCTTTTGTACCCATCACTCCCGAGGAGATGATCCGAGAACAGCAAACGGATGAGTTTTGTACGCGAATTCGCGCTCGTCTCAATGGAGGAGATCGTATACCTTTTCAGGTTAACGATCAGGGGTACCTGGTTAGGTTGGTCGAAGCGTATACCCAAATTGTGGTCCCATACTCGCTGCAAAACCGTGTGTTGGTCATGACACACTATGTGAAGGTAGGAGCCCACCCAGGAGGTCGAAAACTATACTTGACCCTGCGTAGGGATTTTTACTGGCCGTCAATGGCATTGGACTGCTACGCAGTACGACGCTCTTGCACCGAGTGCGCTAAGAATAACGTGAAACTTCGTAAGTACTCGAAGAAGTTAACGCTGTTCCCAGCACGGTCTCCTTTGGAGTTTATCGCTATCGATATCTTAGGTGAATTGATCAGAACCGCAAGAGGTAATCGATACCTTCTGGTTATCACCGATCGGTTCTCTAAGTTGGTACGGACAGTCCCGCTGAAACGGATTACGGCCACCGTGGTTGCACAAGCCTTTGTCACCCACTGGGTCTTTGTGTACGGTCCACCGGTTCATCTATTATCAGATAACGGTTCACAGTTCACGTCGAAGTTTTTCCAGGACGTCTGTCGGATCTTGAGTGTCAAGAATCTATTTACGACCACCTACCACCCCCAAACAAATGGTCAGGTAGAACGATTTAACCGTACCATGCTGAATGCATTAAGATCTTATGTGGCAGATCATCCTAAGGATTGGGATTTGTATACGGACGCTATTACGTATGCGTACAACACCCAAGTCCACCGGGTAACGAAGCTAGCACCTTTTGAGTTGGTATTGTCAAGAGTACCGCCACCGGTTGCAATCGAGGCTCAAGAAACGCTTTCTACGTACCCGTCTGTTGGGTTATACAGGAACGCTTGGAAGGATTGGTTAACCAAAATGGTACCGGTCGCTCGCACAGCGATGGATAAGGCGCAGGCCGCTTATAAGCGCAACTTCGATGCGAAGGTTAAGACCCCATTACCAAAGGTCAAACCAGACGATATGGTATTTCTCCGCAAAGAATACTATAATCCGGAGAAGGAACGCCGCCACAAGCTCTCGCCTATCGCGGAAGGACCCTACAAGGTTATTTCCGTCACGGACGATACCGTAGTATTGGATATCAATAATCTCCACGAACGGATATCGTTAGACCGTGTCGCGCTGGCACCACCACCCTACGTTCACGTTAACACCCAACTGGGTGAAGCTACAGGGGACGAACAGGTCGTATCTTCGCGCCCTGCGACTCTCCGCCCTGATCGCGGCTTATCGGATCTACCGAAGTCAGAATCACCCACGCGGGTAGCACAACCCGTTGCGGGAGACGAAGAGGAAAACTCAACTAGAGTTGACCCCCCACCGGACGTCGTGGCTCCCGTGCCACCGCCTAAGGAGGGGGAGGAAAGTACGGAACCCGTTACACCGGCGTCGCACGGTCACACTGTGTCGCAAGGTACCGCCACCAATCTCGCGGTCTCTACCGATAGCGTTGTGGTGCGCCGAGGCGCTGTACCTCGTGGTGATACTCCGTCGAGTTCGTTGAGCAATGCGCTGGAAACGACACGACCCACCCAAGGGGTACACACCGCTGTGGATAACGTAACCCCGTCGGGAACACCACAACTGAGTGAGGTCACCACCCGCAGAGTGGAGAAGACAGTATCTGTAGACCCGGGCTTCCCGGAGAACGCAGAGCCGCAAGCGGTAGATCAGCTCAATGTTACCGACCGGTGTTACCACGCCGTGGTTTGAGGAACGAGAAGTCGTACAGCGATTATTAAAACCGGTGAGTGAAGTACCGAACCCGGTAGAAGTCATGAACCCAGGGAGAGTACACGTGGTACGTGGTGACGTACGAACACCGCCGGCGGGGAACGGAGAAGTCGCTGCCATACCCCGGCACGTCGATTACGGGAAAACACACCTTGGGAACGCGTGGTACGAGTACCGAGGTGGAACACCGTGATGGTCACCCGCCCCATGGCAGACGACCTGACCCCCAAGTTCTGGAGAGCACCGCGACGCGGGGAACTGCTGACAGTAAGTCGCGTGCGCGAGTACCACACGTGCACGGTGCGCGATGTACGGTCGCCAACCGTAGGCGAACGGACACCTGTTAGGGTAACGCGTGGCTCACACGTGCCACCGCCTGGCCAACCAGAAGGCCGCGATATGCACCGTGATTGGTCAATCCGCCTCCATGGCGCACGAGCGAAACCCTGCCCGTTCTCCGTCGCACGGACGATCCTTCTGGATAGCAAGAGGGAGCTCAGAATCCCGAAGCTACCGTTGGACGGTCGGAAGCTCAACCAAAACGAGCCGAAGCTCGTCAGACTCAAGAAGGAGAGTATTTCAAGAAGAACCTTTCAGGTTGAAGATTGGACGCTCCTGGCGTAAGTTGTAGTTGTCGTGCAGCGAGGAACTCCTAGTGAGTCGTGACTGGTTAAGTCCAAGAGGAACCCCTCTAGAGGTTAGCCGGCCACCACCTCGCCACCCTCGAAGGTACGGAACCACAATGGGTGAAGGAGAGCAGTCAAACACCGAGGTGTACCCGCAGGAATACGTGATCGAACGTATCGTACGTCATGTTGTAGACCCCGATGGGACGGTACTGTACCAAGTGCGATGGTATGGCTACTCCGCCGAGGAGGACACCATGGAGCCGGTCGAGCACCTACCTAGGTCGAAGATCGTTTCATACCACCGTCGCACTCGGTCAGCCTTGCCGTCCAACCTGGACCAAGCCCAGGTGGGATAAGAACCGTTCCCGGTGAGGAGCTTTCAACTATACCGCGATGCGGAAGACTCAGAATGGAGAGTTGACCCCTTCTGTGTGGGGATGAAGGAAGGAAGAAGACCAATGAAGCGGTGAAGACTTAACTAGAGGAAGTGAGAAGAAAGAAAGAAGAGCATACCGAAATGCCGGTTGTACCGATTTAAAACGGTTAGAGTACAAGAAGCACCAAAGAAGTGAAGTACACTTGAACACAGTGTGAGTGAAGAAGTAATCGAAGATCGATCAAGTTCGTGGAGAACAGGCAAAAGGGGTGAAGCGAAAGTTACCACTAGATGGTTTTACTGTTTCTATCTTATACTAAGGACCAAGTCCTCCAGCCCTGCTGGTCATCTTACACCCCCGATGAGGGACCGGCACCGCCGCTACCGGAGGGACCCTGCGAAGAGTGCGGAACGGCGTAAGCCAGTATCCCTGCCATAGTGGTGAGATGATCGGGCACGATAATTCCAGCGTTCTGGAGACTGGCGCGCAACATCGCGATGTTCGCCGGAGAATCTCCCGGAGCGACCGGAGCTGTCGGGGCCGGAAGGACCGAAGGAACGGTAGCCGCTACAGGGGCCGGACCCACCACCGGAACACTCGCTTGAGTCGGAACATTCCAACCCACAGGAGCCTGGGGTACCCCGCCGCTGGCGTGCAACACCTGATTCGCCGCCGGTAGGTCGTTCACCAACTCCTGGTCCATCTCGACGAGTGCTCCCGCCGCCTCTCCACCGGTATCCATGTTCGGATCATCCAGATCTACTGGGGCGACCCAGTTGTCACTGAACATGAACCCAACGGGGTGACTGTCTGGAATCGACCGTGGCTGGTTCGCTGCCCACTCGGCATATGCGCTAGTTGTCATCGTACCCTCCCATGGGTCGTAATACACGAAATCTCCTGCGGTGGGATGTCTCCTACCGGGTGAGCGGTCGTAGTGACGACGAGGACCTTTCCCACGCTGCGAACGGGGCACCGTTTCCCAATCGACTCCATCGATAACATCCAAGATGTAATGGATCTCATCCACGTTCTCTTCGGACCCCAAGGGAGTGTGCAAATCCAGCGAGCGGATAATGTTGCGAAGCATCGGCGGAATATACCAAACACGGTAGTTGTCGTAAGCCTCCCAGAGGAGAAACGCTGCTACGCGTGCCGCCCACTCGCCGGCTACCAGACCCCACCATCCTGAACGCGGATCGCTGATCAATCGGGAGCCGATGTAACTCAAGCACGGAGGCAGTTCTGCAAAACACCCTTTGGGTACCTCCACATCACGCCACCAATCTGGTAGAGGAGGGAACCGTCCAACAAAGGCCTGCGGTCTGTACCTCTCGGTCTCGATATTCGGGTACGGAATCAGATACCCATGACGGGAACGAGCTTTCCGCTCAAACCGAATGCGGTTGACGAACCCACCCTGGGAAGCGTTCTTGCGAAGATAACGGAACTCCGCTCGGAGTATGGGCCGATTCCAGCACAACATCAACCTCGATGTGGTCGGGCCATCGCCAGCGTACCGCGCATGGTCGAACGTCGCCAAGTTGTCTCCATATCGGACTTCACCGAAAGTACGGTAGAACGGAGTATCGAACCCATATGACGGTGGAACCAGGTGCTCGAGGTGCACTCGACTGAGTCTCTTGTACGCCAACTTCGCGTGTTCCGCGCGCGCGGTGTTCAGATTCTCACCCTCGCGGGTATCGTACCGGAGGAGCATCGGGTCGATCGCTATACGAACTTTCCATTCTGGGGATTGCACTACCGCTAACGGCAGACCGCCCGGTAGGAAGCCGTTTTCGGCATACGACTCCAGGAGAGTGTCATCGTTAACAGCTACCGGATGAAACCACGGTGCAGGGCTGAACGCAAACCCATCACGGAGTGGATCGCGTACTGCGAGAGATTCCTTCGATATCCAACCAGCTTGGTTCGCCATCAGCGGCATCGCTTGCGCTGAATTCCATAACGGAACGTTCACCGGGACCATCGGTTGAGACTGAGGCAGTGGAGCCGTCGCAGAACCCGGCTGAGGGTAGTTCGACGCGCTCGCCTGACCCGTCGGGTGATGAGGAAACTGATTCGGGTTCATCGGAATGACAGATGATGTACTGTGATCGAGTTCGGATACTTGAATACTCTGTTCGCTTGAGTGTGTATCGCGCTTGCGAGGTATAGAAACCGAGGAGTTGGTACCGCTCATGATTGTGACGTATTTACGTACTTGCGTTTCGCACAAAACTTCAGCCTCGAAGTCGTCCTCGGCTCTAAGGAGGGGGAGATGTAGAGCAACGCATTTTGCGTGGTTATCAGGATGATGCGCCTCATATACTCAGGGGAGTGATACGAGGATGCACTCGAAGAGTTATGAGTTGGACCCAATTTTGGCGGTTACTTTTGGAATGGCTTTCCCACAGTTACCTGTAATCAGGGTTGCCATTGCTGGCCAATACCGCTAGGTGGACGCGTGTACTACACCACCGTGTGTGTGCATATTACGGGACAATAGGTAGTGCACCTGAGGTGCCTGACACTGGGCTAGCCACGTGTACGGACCCCTGCGGGTGTGCACCACGTGTACATAGTTAGTTTAGACCTACTTAGGTGAGCTCGACCTCGTCGTCGCGAGCACCTTTGTAAAGTTAACCCGAGCACTTCTAAGTGAACTCTTTGTCGAGTAGCGCTCTCTTGAGTGGACTCTACACGAGTGAGGCTCTGGCGCCAACCGCCTACGTGGGTTATCACTCTCGCGAGTATAGCCACGTCTGGTTACGGTGGTCCTACCCTCTCGGTACCTTTGAGGAATGTCGTTGATGTCGGGACCTGAGGGTCGTACCGAGGAGGTATAGGACTAGATTACGAAGTGATCCGACTCTGTATAGAGTTTTGCCGTGTTTACGGAAACCCGTGCATTACCGTTGGAGGATCTCGCCCCGCTCCGGGCACAGTGCCGAGGAGGCCCTACCCGTCGCGTGTGGGTGTTGTTTGGTTGTTGTTTTCTGTTGCTTTCCCTCTCGGGACTACACCTGTCGTTGGTCGTGTTTCATCGTTGCCGATACCACCCCATCTCTGGAGTTTCTCATCGTTTCCTCACCACGTGGCCTATCACCTCTGTAGGTATAGCCAGTTGCCACTTCGGCCTTACAACCGAGTTACGGTGGTACAGAGGGCTCTGTCACTGGTCTGCCATCTCTCACGAGAGCGGACCTTCGGACAGTCTGGTGGGTTTCACTCTTCCGAGTTTGCCCCACAAAAACGATTCTGTACTAAGAACCATATCACGCCTTTGGTACATCGATGTCTTTAGAAGCTGAGTTCTTGACATATTCTGAATTCTGGTACAGCTGCTTATCGCCGTTGTATTCCAGTTTAGATCACTGTTTTTGCGTTGACTTAAGACAAACATTCTCCACTGCAGAGATTCTTCTACGACATTGAGATGATCTAGCTTATTCTGCACAGCACTTCTTTGGCATTCAGTGGATTCAATTAAGAGCAGTTCTGCTTGGCTCTTTGCGTGTTCCAGAAAGCGCTTGATGTCAGAAAGAATAAGCGGAAACTTCCTTGGTTCGTCAAGATAGATCTGTGGTGGCATTTTGAACCCAGCCCCTGTTCCTCCGCCCTGTTTGGGCCAAATCGGTCCTTTTCGTTCCATATCGCTTGAGTATACCACGTTTATAAATGTTTATCGTAAGAGAACAGAGAAGAAAGGAAAGGTTACTAGGAGAAATGAACGTCGAGAACAACGTATCTTGCCTCCGGGCTCTCCAGAAATCTCCCAAGCAGTTCATGAACCCAACGTTAGCAACCAAAAACATACAATAGCGTAAAACGTGTATCCGTGTAAACCTGTCACAGATTTCCTCATGCTCACAGTGTTTGCATCAGTTGTCTACATGATAACGTTTACGATGAACTACACTTGTTTCAAATCAGCACTGTCGTCGTCAAGATCTCGAGACAAGTAATTGTTCTTTAGACCGAAAGTACAAGCAAACATTTACATTCTGTGAAGCATGAAAAAGCAGAATGTTCATCCAGATGCCGCAAAACCAACAGATACCAACAGCCGTTGCAAGACTTCTAAAGGACTGCGATCTATAACGGATATTGTTAACAAGTCCTATAGCGATTCAACTTTGGCTAATATGGAAAGATCGCAACGCTTGTTTATGCGGTTCGCAAAGGAACATGATGAGAGCGATCCGCACAGAATTTCTGCTCACTCTCCTACCCTGGTAATGAATTTTTTAGTAGATCACTGCAGATACAACACCAAAACGGCTATGAAGATCGATACGTTTGGGGGTTATGTCCAAGGTCTACGCCTCATGTACGAAAAACACGGGCACCGGGGACCATGGTTTTGTGACCAATCAAAAGATGTTATTCAGGGTAATCCACTTACAAAGAACCCAGACTTTGAGGAGTTTCGAAGAGCGTATAGGGTTAATCTTGCGAAGTATGGAGGAGTGAAAAGACGCGCAAGACCAATCACCGCAGAAATTGTATGCGACCACGCAGAGAAATATTGGTTTGGGTCTAAGGAAGTGAAGCTTATGGACGTCGTACTGCATTCAATATTCGTCCTAGGACTGTTTCTTGGACTAAGGTATGATGAAATCACTAAGCTGGAAATGAGTCATGTATCAATTGGAAGACAATCAGCAACACTAACATTATCTTGTTCCATAAAGAACTCTACCGTTGAAGGTGTTTATCAAATATCTGACTGGGACGGAAACACAGCCTTATGTCATTCTGTCTACATGGACCCCTATGTTGCATTGTATTCATGGATCAGTGTGAGGGGAAATGCGGACGGTGCGCTTTTTCCTGACGTAGTGCAAACTAAAGCGGGAGATCGTTTAGTGTTTGATCGAGCCTTAACTACCAATAAGTTTGTAGGTTTTATGCGAGAACGATTGCGTTCTATTGGGATTGGAAATGCGGACGCGAACAGTTATACAGGGCATTCCTTAAAACGAGGATGCGTTCAATTGCATAGATCTCTAGGGTATATGGATGAGTTCATCATGCGAAAAATTGGAATGGTTGGACCTAATGCTTATTGGAACTATTGTGCTGCGTACAATAATGATGAGCCACAAGAGTTGCCGCGTTTTAATAGTTTATCGCACATGATACAACACGCTCAAAGTATTTCTAAGAGCGCAAACTGGGTTAACGATCCTAAGGCCTTTCAAGAATTTGAAAGAGAAGTTTGGGGCGAATAAAAAGTCAAACTTGTATCTGAAGGACATTTTTGGGGATACTTAGTATTATTTGGAACTTTAAAAGGCTCTTGACGCATCGTAGACGTCTATGGAATTGTAAGCTTCGAAAATCTTCCTGGCTTTTGATGGTAGCAATAAACGCAGTGAAGTAACTTAAACTGAAATTCCATTCAATTCCGACTTAATGAAAAAGCAGCACTCTTGTTGGTGAGCGCATCGAGCATCACACTATTCCCCCGCAGCTGGAAGTGGTAGCATACGATGCTCGATTGCTAAGTGCCAGAAACAGGCGAAACGTTTTAGATTCTCTAAACAGCGAGTAGGCGTGGACGAATTGCTAGCTCTTCGTCCACGCTTGCTAGCTAGAGATGACAGAGTGCTGGGGCGCACTCTGTCGGGCGAGCGGTGGAAGAAGCGGTCGCATAGTACTGTAGTGCGGGAAGAGAGCGAGGGCGAAGCCAGGCAGGGCGCGAGTGGAGAACGCGGCCAGGATTGAAAATTTAAGGCCGTAGATTGATTTTGACGAGACGTAAAAATTAGGTTTTCATCACGTGAGAAAATTTGTTGACTTCCGTTTCAAAGAAATAGCTTGTATGTTTTGCTCCGGAAAATAATTAAATAATTACCAAAACCGTTCCCATACACCAGAAGCCGCCAGCATGGCCGCCGCCGCCGCCGCCGCCGCTGCTTGCACTGCGCAAGGCCCCCAACGTCCACCCTTAAATCGGCTGCAGCTACTAGCTGATCTACTAACAGATCTGCTGGTGGGTTCCTTATGGAAATGTTGTCGCGGTGGACTTCGTCTGTCGCAGTGGCTGAGAAATCTGAGCTACCACATGCTTGGCTGGGCTAAGCAGATGGTGCTTCAGATTTCGTTGATGGGAACTACGATGCTAGGCTGTGCCTGTGTCTAGTTGGGAAGATCACAATGCTGGGCTGTGCCTACATGTGATTTGGAAGACTACGATGTGGGCTGTGACTACGTCTAGTTGGGAAGGCTACAATGCTGGGCTGTGCCTACATTTAGTTAGGAGGACTATGATGTTGGGCTGCGCCTACGTCTAGTACGTATGAGTGCGTTATACTGTGGTTCGTTGAGATCGGAAATGTTGTTTCGACGGGCTGCGCCTGTTGCAGTGGCTAAGAAATCGAAAATACCATATGCTTGGCTGTGCCAAGCACATGGTGGTTTGGATTTCATGAATGGAAAAAATGATACTAGGTGTGCCTGTGTCTAGTTGGGGAGATCAAAATGCTGGGCTGTGCCTACATGTGGTTTGGAAGAATACGATGTGGGCTGTGACTACGTCTAGTTGGGAGAACTACAATGCTGGGCTGTGCTTGCATTGAATTGAGAGAAGCACAATGATGGGCTGCGCAATGAGACGTGGGAGAAACGCCCTGGTTGAGTGCCACACTCGAACGACAAGGACGACATCAAAAGTGATGACGGCGCTAACAAGCACAACACTTTAGCTGGACAAAGCGATTCAAGCAAACCAGACGACTTTTGCGCGTGCCAACTGACTAGGCACCAAGGTGGCGAGTGTAAGACATGGAGGAGCCCGGCGCAAGCTCCGAAAGGTGCAAGCTGGGCGCGGGTGAGCCCAAGTTAGAATGCGTGGCATCGAGCAGCACAATGTGCGTCAAGCGTTGCGGAGGAAGCAATGTGGTGATGGTGACTCCGGAAAGCTGCATGACGGTAACGGCGGACGACGTGGAGATGCTGCTTTCGTATGAGCGGTGGACAACGGCTGGAGTGACCACAGCGCGTTGTTATCGGTAGAGGATGATGAGGCGCAGAAACGCAAGCAGGATAACAAATAAATGTTGGACAGAGATTCTCACGATGGCTCAGCGCTAACAAGGCTGAAAGCGAGCGAGGAGCGCTGCGGCAGGAAGCGCAGCGCTGGCCGCGTGCGCACAGCGGTGGATCACCAGACAGTGGTTGCCGCGAAAGAAGAACGGCGAGATTCGCATCGACTCTTTGGCATCGGCATAACACCGCTCCAAAAGGGAAGCCACTACGAGCTGCAACCAATAAAACTTGATGAGCTCAGCGGAAGGCAACAAATTCCAAACTGCCTGACGCACAACACCCAAGACGCGAAGCAGCTGCCAGCTACGCGGACTTCCACGCGCTGGCGCGCGCGCGTGTGTTGGTTGCAATCGCGCGCACTTCACCTGCCACCCACGCAAGGGCTCCAGGCTGCAGCTCGCCGTGCACGTGTGCGCGCGCGCGTGCTGCGCACGTGCGCGAGCGCGGCGCAGCCTGGAGCCGCGCGTCGTGTACGATGTGGCCCGCAGCCGCGCGAGCACACGTGCTCGATGCGGGACGTGTCGCGGGCTGCGCTCGGAAACGGCTCGTGTTGCGTTATAGGTGGCGACCCCTCACAGCTGCTCTTCGGCTCCACTGCCCCGCCGCAACCCTTCTCCGTTCCGCTGCTCCGCCGTTCAAGCATACTGCTTCGCAGCTCTGGGAACACATCCGAGTCCAAAAAGGGCCAATGACCAAGCTGCGAGCGCGCAGCGTTGGTCTGCAAACGTAAGCTCGACGGTGTAACTTTCTAGTGCGATAATCATTTTGCCGTGAACTTGCGGGACGTGCATTTGGCTCGTCATATGTATTCTCAACAATTTCGCACATCAGACTTCCATCGTTCAGAAAGAGTTGCGAAAACAGCTCTACATGAGAACGGCATTTTTGCACCGAAGGTAAATGATTTACATCTAGCTATCGTCTGAATTAATAGTTTAACAAGATATACGATACTGCGCGTAGTTAGAAACACCATACATGTACAAATTTCGCCACCCCCACACCCCACCCCACCCCTCTCACACAAGTTTGGTCAGTCTTCATCCGTGTCTGCATCGTTCCAAAAGGCGTCATTCTTAAGCTCTGAAAGCAATTGCGTTGATTTCCCTTCCCGACTTGTCCCTCTGCCCGATCTTTCCGGTGAGACGTCTCGGAGCGTCGATTCTCGCTGGCCACCTCTACCTGACCGTTCCGAAGCTCTAGATGCTTCGGTAACTGCACCTCATTTTCTAAGATTGAGGTCAACCTCATCGTTCTTCGTTCTACTACCATGGCCCAACGTCTTGTCTTCTTCAGAGTGCTTACTTCCCGTTGTTATATCTTCGTTTGGTCCTGGACTCAGTCTCTTCGAGTTGCTTTGGTTCAGGGACATTCCACTTGACCCCGTGCTTATCCTTCTTGAGCTGCGTCGCAACGGAGCAGTCTCGTGTTGCTCTTCTGCCATATCATCTTCGCACAACTTGTACTCTCCAACAGCTTCAACTGTCATGTAAGACGGACTGACGGAAATATGTTGCCTTCTTCTGTTGGGAACAAAACTGCTTGTTTGATATAGCATAGTGAACCTGCACATATTGTACTGTCCAGGACTAATCAAAACTGCTGTGAGGCATATTGTCCGTTCCGCCCCCGGAGCGATTGATCTCAGCGACATTGATGCATCACCCGTCCAGTACCGCCCACGTTCCCCATCAGCCACACCACCTTCCGTAGGAGCAGCAAATGCAATATCCAAAACTCCGTTGGAAACGTTTTTGACCAGCACATCAACAGGAACGACAGCGGGGTACGCGACTACGGAACTCTGCTCACTGACTAAACCCAGCTCATCTTGATTTGTGCGTCGAAAGAAGTCATGCTTAACTTTCTCAGGGTGCGAAACACGCACTTGCACAGGATTCTTCTCGTAGTCATCGACACGCAAAGCCCCAATGCCCTCAACAACGTCTTGCATTACGTTCGGATTCATTCGTGGAACATCATCCTGTGAAGCTGTCACAGACTCGTTCCCGTGTTCTTGAATCTTAGTCTCTTTCATCCATTTAAGAGGATCAATGGATGGAATCTGAATGTCCCCTTCGTTCTCTTCGTTCGTCCGCCAGCCCACAGTCACGTACACCCGATCAGGACGATCGCGTCCCTTTCCTTGCCGAAGAATGTGCGAGTGGTGCTTGGAACAGACAACAAAATGTGTGACCGCCTTCCTATCCCACCTATCACCATCTTGGTTTTCAAAGTTTTCAACCGTTTCCGGCTCCACCGTTATTTTCCTTACTGTATCAAAAGCCTTATCTTGGTTCTTTGTAGTGGAATTGTGTTCCAAATCGGCAACATGCGTTTCCCACATGTGAGGTGAAACAAAAAGTCCATCTTCCCTATCATTCACTTCACAGCCGTCTTTCACACTACGATCACGGACCTAGAACACGGAAAAAGTTGCAGTTTCATTGATGCAAAGTCTGTGGGCGGAAGGGCGCATATTGCCTCGCTTGATTGCCATCGGAACAGCTGGGGCAGGCAGTGTTGTTGGTTTCCATCCATGTTTCGATGTAAAAGAACAAAACCTGGTACGAACACCGTGGAGGAGTCTGGTACAAAAGTAGCGCTCGTGCCAGAAGCAAAAGTCCAGCAAACCCCGATACACAGCAACACACCCGCCTTCTGTCCGGTGATCTTCAGCACAACGTTCTCTTCCGAGTTCGGAACAATCGTAAAGGAAGGCGCCTCGAACAGCCGCACGGGCGGAGGTTCACTCTCAGCTTCATTACTACTCTTATCAAACAAAGAGTAACATTTGAAATCAAGCGAAACAACCGCTGACATCGAACGGATAAACACAGGAAACTGCAAAGGGTTTCTTAATCGCGTATGAAGAAGAACCGCCTCACCCAGAACTGCCCCGCGCTCAAGCAAAGAAGCGGCCCTTTTCCGTCGTTTTCTGGCGTACGCCAAGTCTCTCATTCGTCTAATCTTCATCTCAAGTGAGCCACCGGGATCATTTTGAACGCTTCGCTTCGCATAGCGAAGCTCAGAAATAAGCGGCTCAATACGTCGTTCTCTTTTCAAACGCCTATCATCATTCGTGAGCTTTTCAAAGAACTCGGCGTCTTCCAACACCTCATCCTCGAGAGCATACTAATCTCTATCACAATCAGCAATATCATGCGTGCGAATGAAAAAGCCGTATCCAGGAGCGGATAAGCCGCACTAGAGTCCCATCGCGTAGCCAATTTCGGGACAGCGCCAATCTTCAACGCTCGCAAAAACGCCCGCACAACGGAAGCGTGTATCCCTACCGCATTAGGCTGAGCCGATTTCTTCGCCTCCACCAGCACTGAGGAGAAATGTCGAACCGCCGACACAGAATTACCTTGAGAAAAAGCACCCGCCCCCATCCAGTAATGCATATGATGTCGAACAGCTGCGCGTTGTAAGGCGGAGCCGTCAATAGCCTCGGCGGCCGCAGCGGCTGCAGCAAAGTACCTTAACTCTGCAAAGCGGATTGCCGCAAAGAACGCAAATCGCGAGGCTCGACGCGGATGTTTCAGACGCGCAAACGCATCAGAACATACAGCACATAGTACGGCTAACACGGCATCCACCAACGAGGGCGTCGTATCCGATACATCCGGTCGCACCTTCGTAATTTCTCGGACAGGTACGCCAGCCGCACTCTCCGGATATCCGGCCGAAAGGCAAAACTCGACTGCTCGTAAAGGCGTCCGTGCAGCACGTTTGGGACGATTGGCATCCATATACCTCAGGACAGCTGACTCTAGCAGCAAACCGGTGGCTGCATTGCTGCCTCCGCGTCGCGCCGCGGCTGAGGCCAGCTGCGTGCGCGCTAGCAAGCGATGGTGGAGCCGTGCTTACTCGCGCGGCGCAAACGCATGCCGACCACATGCAGCGCGTGCGCGCGGCGCCCGGCACGGAGCGTGGCCGTGGTGGCGTGCACAGCGGCGGCGGCGGCGGCTGGCACCTGGCAGTGAGGAAAGCGCAGCTGCTGTCGCGCTTCTGCCACATCTGCTCACGCACGGCAAAGCAGGTGGGGCTGGTGTCGTGCGCGCGCCGGATGCCACCCTGGCGTTAGCGCGTGCCGCAAGGTCTGGTGCCGCAAGTGCTTCGAGGAGTAAGTGCGAGCGCGCCGCTCGGTTGTGCGGAGAGGGAGGACGAAGGAGGGGCGGGCGCGAAGAACGCCGAGGAGGAAGAGTGGGCGAGCGCAGGGGAGCGTAGGGCGCGTAGGGCGCGTAGGGCGCGTAGGGCGCGGAGGGCGCGGAGGGCGCGGAGGGCGCGGAGGGCGCGGAGCTGTCGGAGATCGAGAGGCGGCTGACGATGTGGGTGTGGCAGAGGCTGGCGGAGCTGTTGAACAACATGAGCATCCTGATTTATACGTGCCGCGCGCGCTCTCTGAGCAGCAGCGGTGGCCGGCCTGACCACCTTGCCGCCTACCTTCTACCCGTGATCGGCTGCCGTTATTCCGCGCTGCACGCCGTCCCTTCATCCACTCACGCAGGCCCTCCTGTCCAACGCCCCGCTTACCCCGCCACCATGCGCGGGCTGCTTGCACTGCTGCTTGTGCTCGCCTGTACGCCGGGACGGCACGCCGCACCGACAGCGCGTCGCGCACAGCCGCCGCCACTCCCAGACCCCGCGGCGCGCGCCCTGGCGCTAACGCCATCGCTGCGGCGCGCCGTCAGCCATTTGTACGAAAGACATCAGGATGTCAACAGTTACGCGCGCAAGCCGGCCGTGCTCACGCTGATCTAGTTTTGCGCGCTGCCGTGCCCGCAGGCGTCGTAAGAGCGGCCACTTAAGGATCACAAAGACCAATACGCGCTACGTATCGCTCAAACTGGTTAATCGCTGCTCCTAAAGCTCGAGAAAATGTATTGCCACAGGTTAAACCCCTTGGTTTACTGACATTCAATGTGCAAACTTCTGTGCATTTCGACGGATAGTCTTCCTCGTACCTAGTTCGCACCTGTGTTATTCCAGCAATCGCTTTGAACTCAGTACGACCTCGTTTTCTATTCAATAACAGTAATATCGTTTTCACAAAGCTCTTTGTTCCTTTCTTTCTCCTATTTCTCCTTTTCTTCTTTCTTTAGTCGGCGTTCCATTCGCTTTCGGTTCTTTTTCTTGCGCTTTTCGTACTCTTCCTCTGAAACGCCTTCGGGGCGACTTCTTTTCTTACGATTAACGTAATCGAACCACTGTTTCATTTGTTTCGGATCGATTGGTTTTCGACAATTAGGACAGCAATTACTCAAAGGGCAGTTGACTTCGACTTCTTCCTCACCGTTACTTCCTCTCACCAAACTATATCTCGTTTGTCGAAGCACTCGTTTGTTAGGAAACATTTGTGATATGCAGTCGTAGTGAAAAACGTGCTTGCAATCAAGCTGAACGACGTTTCCAGATAGTTTTTCCAAACAAATAACACACTCCTCCGGATGACCAATGTAAACCATAGTAGATACTCGCACAGTAATAGAGATTGTAGGTAGTGAAACGCTTTGGCAGTAATCGTATGCGGAATATTAACGGGACGTGATGCAAAGGTGTACCATGGGAGAGAAGAAGGTGAATCGAGTCTCGTTGATATTTTTGAGATACATCTATTCGTAGTAACCTGCAATCTACGGACAGAAATTCATGAAAACGTTTTAGTATTCTCAGCGTGAAATTGAAAAACCGAGTTGTTACAAAAAGAATAGCTTACAAATTTTGTTCTTAGCGCTGTGGTTGTCACGCGCAAGCGATTTGTAAGTGGGTTCAGCTTTCGCTCAGAACCCACCCGTTTCACCCTGTTTGGAGGGGTGGCAAAAACCGGGCAAATTGCTACAGTGAGGGGGGTACAGGTTGCAGGGAATGGTCACGCTGTGGCTGGTGCTCTTTTGAGGAAGGACCATAGCCGGCGTTTCTTCAGGAGAGTTCAGCATCATGGTGATCATGATGATCAGTGATCTGATCATTGATTACCGTACATGGGTATGATGTAGCACGTGTTGCTCTTGACAGCGATTGTGAATCGCACAACCAATGGTTGGCGAACAAAAAAGGAGGAAGCTTCTACCTTTACACCATCACAAGAATGACACTGCGACAATGTGGACAGCGTTGATGAGTCGCTTATGTGGTACAGCATTGCACAGTGTGCGACTTGTTGCCACGGAGCCACTTGTTGCCAACTCAAATTGTTCAGTTTCATTTAAATTAGATCATTGGAGGTGGAATGCCCGCCTATGAAACAAAGGCACGTGCCTGCTACGTGTGCTGTCAGTCTCAATGCGGAGTCCGTTCGGCCACCGATAATCAGAAGTCTTGCCTCACAATCTTTATCGCAGAATTCTTTGTCGAAAGGCCTGACTGTCGTCTTCATCTTGCACAACGGTCTTGGAATTGTAAATTCCCATTCTCCCAATCTGAGCAAGTCTGCCACTCTGGTGGAGTAGTCTGCGTGCGTAGGTTGTGCCTATTTGCACGGAATGCCACGCATGGTTTACATCACCCCAACCCAAGCCGTGCACCGAAACGTTAAAGAACTTCCGCCGCAGAGCACTAGCCTGGAGTGCAATAATAAAATATCCTAGAAACATTTGTCGCATGTTGATAGCATTGGCTCAAAGAACTGGCCCCTTTCACACTCTATATTTCTACAAGCGCGTCCAAAAGAAATAGTCCCATCAGAGCGTCGTACACCTATACAACTTCCAAATTGACCGGGAGCGCATGTAATGCATTCCGCAGCACCCCTTTCGGAGAAGCTCGTTGAAGAACATTCATAGCAACTACTCCGAATGTTTGGCACATCCATGAACTGCATCAAATCGCATTCAACACAAGACAACGAAGATTCTTCGTAGTGCGTTCCAGGAGGACATGTGCCACAAGTCCCATCCGCAAAAGCTGCGGTCCCTTCTTCGCATATGACACAAGAGGAACTTCCTTCCATTGCAAAGCCGTTCCTTGGACAGGGTAAACATCGGGATCCATCGTTCCCGCTTCGGAACGAACCTGTGCCGCACTTCTCACAGGGTATTCCTGTAGTACCAGGCGGGCAACTGACGCACCCGTCTCTAGTACCAAACTGTCCGGGCGGGCATTTGACACATGCGGTACCATCTTCGTTACTAATTTCATTAGCTGGGCATGGGATACAAAGACCATTCTGCACGACGTCAGGGTTGATAGTATTTGCGGAACACTGTGCACATCTACCAGTATCCTCCGTTTCATTCGAAACAAATCTGGCTCTGAACCAAACGTGTCCTGTCGGACACAGTTCACAGTTTCCCGTTTCAACGTTTAGCTGGGTGCCTGCCGGGCATAGACACCGTGATGAACAACACCCAATGCTTGGAACCTTGCCATTTGTGCACGTTGTACAGGATGTCTGCCCGTCTTCTCTCGTTATAGAATTTACCGGACATGGGATGCAGCCGGTTTGGTTTGGCTGCGGCTGCGCAAAGATCCCTGGACAAGTTCTGCATTCACCGTCAGGCGCAATGTAGCTTCCGGCTGCGCACTGAGCATTTATGATTGGGAGAGAGAGCCCGACTGTGAGCAGAAGAAGAAAAACGTGTTCAGCACGCATTATGAATACAAGAAAACATGGGCGAGATGATTACCAAGATCTCGGAAGTGAAATCAAAACGAAGCTTCGGTTACGCACTCTGATGAGGCAAGGGCGGAATCAAGAGTCGGACCCGGTGTCCAAAACTTCTAGAATTTGTTTCGGCGCGTATATGAAACTTTTCAATCTACAGGGTATGTCGAAAGGACAAGCTTATATCTACGAGTGCAAAATGTGTGTTTCGACAGAATTCACATTCGTATCAATGAACAATTTGTTGTTTTGCCTTCCATGAACATTAATCATCAAATAACAGTCTGACGAGTTCATATGCCGTGCAGGTACGAGTGGTTGATGCCATACTGATTCTGGACCGAAGCTGTTTATGTTGCTTTCGTTGTACTTCCAGCAACATCTTTCAGAATGAACTCCTTACTTTCAAGCGTATTGCAATGATAGCGTTTCTGTGGAGCTTGGCGGCATTACGTTAAAAATATGAAGCTCAAAGTTCTGCTCTCCAAGCAAGAAGCATGCAAAGCAAAGCATGAGAAACTCAGATTTTCTCTTTGGCATTTGATACCTTTTAGCTTCACTGGAATTCCAACAACGCATTGTATTGTCTAAAAGGTATCTGGTTCTGCTACTGGAAGGGCTCCGTATTGAGAAGATCTTCTCCATATCCAGCAAACAAGTTTTAGAATTCGACAATGGTATATATAAGAAACAGCGTTTTGAGGTTTAGCTAACGTTTGCTTCTTTTGCCGAACATGAACAACGGCTTTCGATGGTGCTGCTTGAGATCCTTGCTTCTTTAGTATTCGCGTGTTTATTTCGCACAGCATTTTCTGTGCAATGTTCTCTGGGTAATTATGTAACGGCGGAAGGGGAATGTCAGCCGTGTATTGCCGGTTCCTTTCAGCCACTGGCTGATCAAACGTCATGTATCCCCTGTCAGGATGGGCTCATGAGCCGCGAGGACTCCTCCATCGAATGTGTCCCATGTCGAGATAACGAAGTTCCAAACCGCTTCAGGAATGGATGTCTGTGTCGTCCTGGTTTGGTGAGGGCACACAATAACGACGACTGTCTGCCATGTCCGCCTGGAATGAGATCCCTTTCACCCGCGCTGAACCGTTGTGTTGACTGCGGTGTGAACAGCTTCAATCCATTTTTTGGGGCGACGGAGTGCTCTCCGTGCCCTGAGGGTACTTTCGCGCCTCAGGGCTCTCAACGCTGCATTCCTTGCAGTGAAGGGGGAGCGCTGCGATCTAGATTTAGGTGCGGCCCATGTCCCGAGTTCCACGCCGGCAATTTAAACACTTTTGACACGGAACTCGCTTGTGTGAGAACGTTGCAGGCGAATTTGAGATCTCTCCCGACTCCACGTCCAGGTCCGGATGGCATGTTGCAGCAGGCGCTGTGCCCTAACGGTCTCGGAGCAGAGTTCGAGGGGCGGGCATTCGACTTGTCCAAATGCACGTTCGTTGGTTGCCCGGATGGCACTGGCGTCTTAAAAGATGGAAGTTGTGCTAAATGCAGCCCCGGTAGCTTTTACAACCGCCTCACCAATCAATGTGAGCTATGTGCTCCACGATTCTTCACAGCCCAAGAGAATGTCTTTAGCTCTTGTTTCAGTTGTGGTGGGGATAGCTTTTCGATGCGTGGTGCAACAGAGTGTGTGAAGTGTCCCATCAACCAGGCCCTGATGGCCGATGGGAAATGTGACACTTGCCCACCCGGCACGTTCTACCTCGAAGAAGAGCTACGATGTGTTCCTTGCGAGATAAATACTTATAGTGATGGGGAGTTACAGATGAACATGTGCTCGGCGTGTCCTGATGGAACATTCTCGTTTCCTGGTTCTCGTACATGTCGAGAGGATCTGTGCGGCCGCGATATGGCTCCGTTGAAGGAAACAGGGGAGTGTGGCACTTGCCCACCTGGCATGCAATACTCAAAGGATGGAACCTGCACGATGTGTGTGGACGATTTTCTCGATAATATTCCGAGGGTGAAAGTCAACTTCGGGCTCTTTGGCTGCCAAAATTGTGGGCGTGACCGTTGGGCATCTGCTGACCGCACAATGTGCACAAACATTTCGTAAGTTATGAGTCGGAAGTGATACAGTGTAGGGAAGAGATCATCGAAAACATCTGGTTTGTCTATTGGAAAAAGTGCCACACAGCCAGGGGTCCTCAGCAATAAATTGCAATTGCAATATATTGCAATATGCAATATCAATGCATTATTGCATGTTCCTGAACATGGGTCCTCAGCAATAAATTGCAATTGCAATATATTGCAATATGCAATATCAATGCATTATTGCATGTTCCTGAACATATTGCAATTTTTATTGCAGTCTTCTTCTTACTGCAATTATTATTGTGGGACTAAGAAGATATTGCTAGATTATTGCGTCTTGATTGGAAACATGTCACTAGCATGCGTTGGTCTACTTTTGGTGCTAACGTTAGCTACACATGTTGTAAAGAATAAATTCAGATACAACGTACGTTTGAATTTTCTGCAAAAGTGATATATGGCTTCAAAAATTAAACAAAACAGTACAAATCACAATTCAAATGAAACGCTTTTGAAACGTTTGCTTGTTTTCAGACCTTTTTACTCTCGTTTCAAGCAAAAAGTAAATTCAAAACAGATTACGAGCACTGTGACAATGTTCTTGACTTTTCAAGGAGCTGAGCCATAAACATATTCTTAAAGCATGAGTTCAATTGTCAACTTATTGCTACTGTCTGATATTATTGCAGTAATATTGCAGATAAGTCTTTATATTGCAATATTTATTGCGCAAAAGGTAGTTTGATAGCCAATATTGGATATTGCGTTCTGCAGAGCAATATATTGCAATAATATTGTGAGCAGCTTTGCACACAGCTCGCCGGAAATATCTGGTCAGACGACCACGCAGAGGATGAACCGTACATTTTATGTGGTGCCCACAGTAGAAAGATAGCCGGCTTAAGATCCACAAACTCAATATCCATCTGCATAAAGTCCACAAGTGACTATAGAAGTTTGCTGAGAGTCTGCATTCTTTCTGAGACATGCATGTGCAGAAGAAAATGTACCCAAAACATGGGTCTGTGACAAAGGTCAACAGTTTATTGGTATAAATGAAAGCATCCTGAAATAGCAAGATAGCTTTGCATTTTGACAAAATGTTGCAGCATTTTTTTGTTTGTGCTTTGCCGTTTTTTGGTCTTGGGATCTTCCCCATAGAGAAATTCTCTAAAACTATTGTGAATATATGCACCGACACATTTAAAAAGTGGCCAGAAACACATTCTCTAATAGAGAATGTGTTGCTGTTCTCTAAGGGAATGTGTTTCTGGCCACTTTTTGAATGTGTCAGGGCATATGCTCACAAAAGTTTTTTGATTTTATAAGTAACTTAAGTTTTTCAAGTAAGGTCTTAATAGTGACTTTTGCAGAAAGCGGCATTAGTTATCATTCCATGACCAAAAAGCTCCTCGAGAGCTTGATACATAGACTTACGCTGACAAGTCTGCAATGGACTCTCATGAAGGGCGAATAATAATTTAATCATTTCAACAAAATTGTCAAAAGTGAAGTTACTATTTGGCGTCTGTTAGTAGCGGTTAAAGAGAAACCATTCAAAATAAGTCAGTAATACTGTTAAGTTCAAAGGAAGTCCGATTTGTCTTCTGTGAAAAAGGATTCGTGTTTGTGTCTTTTTCCAGAATACACAGACATGAGGTCTCCTGTGAGACCAAGTTATGATATTCATAGTTCATCTACATTTGGGTACCGAATACATTTCAAAAGCGTGGACCATTACGGCAATCCAATTACAATCGGATCAGAGTTGAGAATAGTGTACACGAGAACAAATATCACTGCCCCGGAAATAAGCAATGTCCTTCCGAATGAGACAAGAATAATATACGACCACGGTACATACAGCTTACCTGTTCTAGGGTGAACAGCGTATTGATCACATCTCCCATGCTTGACGTCCGTCTGCATCCACCCCGAAACGTAAGGCCGGAAGGAAATAAAAATGGCTAGCAAGTGGGGCAAGAGGCTCGAAGCGATGAATCCAATAGCCATAGCCATCGGGAACAAATCTCCGTTTTCAATCGTGGTTGTCTCCCCGTCGATCGTTGTGTCTACGAACCGAGGATTCACGAGCCCCCAAACGATTGAAAATATCAACGCAGTGACCGTGAAGATATTGAACCAGATTCTCTTGAGGTTATGCAACACCTCTTTTCTTCGGAGCCTTCGGTGTTCGCGGGTTTTCTTGGGCTTTTTCCCACAGCAGCCTGAAGGTTCAACTTGTTCACTGTTCTTCAGATCGACAACAACTTCTGCAGAATGTTCAGATGGAACGCTCAATCCTTCCAAGTCAGATACTGATTCTGGAGTAGCATGGCCATTGTCAACAGAGGAAGACAAATTAGAGAACGAAAAATCCTCGTCCCCTTCAGACTCAGAACCGTTCGAATCCCCATCCTTCCCGTCGCCATCCGGCACCGCTTTCGGTTTTCCTGTGGCGTTTGATTTATCGGTAACCTTAAATTCGAGGTTCTTTCCTTTGAAGAAGTATACGAACAGCCCTCTCACGGTGGTGTATCGGAATATTGTCTCAAAAACAACACTCCCAGCGGCCGATTTGCGTAGCCCCTTCCCACCAGCAGTGAGCGAAAACTGAGCCAGGGCAGAAAGGATAATGTACCCAGATAAGTACATAATGAAAACGATGGGGTATTGAACGTCAAGCGGAGTAACACCACCCAAAAGAAGCGCGACTGAGGCTGCATCAAAGAAAACAAAAACGAAAGAAAACAGTCTTCCGAGTCCCATGTTCAAGTACAGCAAACGCTGAATAATGCTCAAACCCCTCACAAGGAAAGGGCCATGCTTCGAAAACAGAATCTGCCAGTCTCCCTTCATCCATCTCGCACGCTGCCGCAAATTGCTACGGAGTGTAGTTGTAGCCAAACCGGTTGCAAGAGATTCGTTCACATAATACGTCCGATATCCGAGGCTATGAAACCTGAGAGACATTGCTGTATCCTCGGTGATGGAATAGTATGGGTAGTAAGAAGCACGTTCGAGTGCTGAGCGACTGATGAGGTTGTTAGTGCCAACCATTGTTGAAGCATTGAGCCAGTCCTTCCCATGTTGTATGACTTCGAAGAACAAAAGAGAACGCTGGTCTAGAGGATCGCTGTCATGGGGGGAGAGATTGCGAAAGTGCTGCGGAGTCTGTACCACGGCCAGGGTTTCGTTGAACTCGTAAAGTCCAGAGTCAGGGTTCCAAACATAATAGTAGGGCAAGAGTCGTTGAATTATGTTTGGGCGAGGAATGAAGTCCGCGTCGAGCGTGATGACGAGATCACTGTGAGTGTTCTCAAGAGCGTGGTTCAAGTTTCCGGCTTTGGCGTGCTTGTGCTCCTCTCTGGTAACGTAGAACACGTTGTCGTGTCGATTGCTCAACTTGGCGATCATCTTCTTCTTCTCTGGATCTTGCCCATCGTCGCACAGATGTACTCTCAAGAGCTCCCGGGGATAGTCGATTCCCAAGGCGCCGACCACTGTGTCTCGCACGAGCTCTACTTCTTCATTGTAGCAAGGGATATAAACTGCGACGGTGGGATACACAGTATGAACTGTTGCTACCTCATTTTCAGGCAATGGTTCCGAACGAGGCTTGATCAACTCGAGAGGTATATGCTTAAAGTCGATGCAGTTTCGTCGACACACATTCCACACCTGAAGCATCTGCAGCAGAACCGGAAGCGCGCACAGACATTCAATCGCGAAAAAGACGATTTGATAGACATAATACGGTACAAGTTGCGAGCGGTCAAAGATTCCAATGGTGCGCCTGTATCGGAACTGGAGGTATGCTACGGTGGCGGCGAACTGAGCCAGGTACAAGAAGCGTCGAATCACGGAATGAAAGTGAGAACGGAAAGTTTGCTCCATCCAGTGACACGGCATGCCGGGACGCCATTGCCCGGCGAGCAGCGGCTTGATAGGCTTCTGGGCGCGGGGTCCCCCGCCTGCCTTCCATTGGCGTTTGAAGGCTTTAGGGTCTTGCGGGAACACCATCGGGGGGGTGATACGTCTTTGACGTGTGCGTGAGATGCAAAAGGTTGGATGGGGGTCATAAGATGCAGAGACGGATGGAGCAAAGAGGTGAAGGTTCGTCTTTTAAGCAACATCGGTGGTGGCGGAACGAGCGATGACAATGACATAGTCGTTGTTGTTTACAGATGGCTTTGTTTGCTGAAGGTGATGTCACAAAGTTTGGGTGTCACCGTACATACTGGTTGGCGACATAGGTCTTGTGCAAATAAATCATCGTTTGATGCTCGCAAGGAACAATAGCAGTTCGGGAATGGTGACTGGATGGGGTGGAGAGGGCAACAGCGCAAAAGAAAAAGAGGGGTTTACAGGGAGATTTACGTGACCTGCTGGACGGCTGGAAAGTGATCTACCTTCCGTAAACGAGGACCTAAACCGTGTTTGTTTACTGGTTGGACGCGGCTCGATTGGTCTGCGGCAAGGAAAAGGAGAAGAATGAGATAGCAGGGGGGTAGCAGCGTATTTGCTGTACGGCTTTGGGGTTAGCTCTACTTCCGTAGGAGCGGCTGCCGCCGCACTTGTTGGGCGTCGAGCGACTTCCCGTCTGCTCCAAGGGAATCGTTGGGGCCGTTGTATAAAGGTATACAGAGCTACGCTTGTATCTACACGCACAAGGTAGAGGCCGTCCGCCGGCTTGGGCAAGAACCTTAACGGGCGGCAACGGAGGGCAACAGATGCATCACCGCGGACTTGGCGTGGAAAAAAAAAGTGCACCAGCCGTGCAACGCCAGCCGCAACGAAGAGGAGGACGCTTCGACGTCATCGATCTGAGAGCTTACATTTAAACCACGTAGCGCACGTGGAACACTGTTGCAGATGTGAATGTGGTGTCCTGCGTGTACCGCAGCATGTAGGAGGTACAACTGAAAGTATTACTAATTTTATGTTTTTGAAATCTCTTTCCCCGCGTAAAGCGCGCTTTGCAATCACAAATGACAGATGATTCCGCTTCTGGCGGATGAGTCCGCACGCTGAATTACACCTGAAGAGTCTTCACGAGACTGGATGTTGTGATGTGATGGCAGAAAACTTCCTCCTCGGTAGGTACACGTCACAGAGATTCCGTTCATGGACACGAACATGAATACGAATTCAGATCTTAAACCATTGGATGAACAAAGCAAAGTTACCGATGATGACTTTGTAGATGTCTCGTTCAGGATGATGCCCCATCTCAATTGCACAATCTACACCTTCCTAAGTCTAAAAGTTCTGATGGTATTGGATAGTGCAGCAAGAGAGTCCAATGCTCTCTGTTTCTGAAGGAGCACGCGCATTCAAATTCTTTTTATGCGATCTGAAAGACAAAGGTACAGAAGGCTTTCATCGACAAGTACTCAATGCGAAATACCACAAGCCTGAGATATAGAATTTGCCCACCCAGGACTTCAAACAGTGATCTGACACCAGAAGAAGGAGTGCCAAGCGACTTTACATCGTCCACAGATTTCCGGCTAATCAAGTTTGCCAGATCAAGTGCCTTGATAATAGTCTCTAGCTGCTTGTTTTGACATACTAGTTCCAGTTAATGGACAAAGCACGACATGGTCTCTTCCAGATGGCAACTCAGATTGGACTCTACGTTTTCAATTAGATCACACGATTTACCAAGGTAAATCGTGTGATCTCTTGTGTCAAGTTGACAGAATTGCTTTTCTGGGCGACCGCTGTCAAAAACAGGCAGGCCTTCTGTATTCGCCTGAGAACTGGAGACGGAGAACAAAGGAGCAGCTTGCTTCACGAAGCCCCTCTGGCTTGATCGATTTCAAGCAGCTTGAAGGAATTTTGGCAGTGATCTTTGTCACGTTCGGTCGGTCCCCTCCGGGCTTACAGTTCTTGCTGACAGGAATGGTTGTGGCGCGATCTTGTCCAGTTGGACTCCAGCTGCTGGAGATGCATCAACGCTGCGCCACCTGCATGCCGCCGCCGACCAGCAGCTCGCTGCACCGACATGACACGGCTGCAGGCCGACCTCCGTAACATTGTATCTACCGAACATGTGGCTTCGCAATTTCTGTGGTCCCCCAAGCCCGACGCCCGACGCACGGTGGTGATGTGAACTTCCCACAAGGCTCCCGGTCGTGCCGTATTGCGCGCTCACTTTCCCAGCGACCCATCGCTTCTCATGCTTTGCGCGCCATTCGCTCTCGCCGACCATTTTCCTCATGGCCTCTGTGCCGCCAGCCGTGTAATCGAAGGCAGGCAACCGTGCCAAACCCCGACGCTCGCTTGCCACTACACGTAGCGACTGGACGGTCCTCGCGATCCGCATTCGTTCACCACGGCAGCTGCTCGGCTTGCGACGAATTTTTGCCGTCTGATGTT
Source organism: Gracilaria domingensis (assembly GCA_022539475.1). NCBI lineage: Eukaryota > Rhodophyta > Florideophyceae > Gracilariales > Gracilariaceae > Gracilaria > Gracilaria domingensis. The sequence goes on from VCMS01000018.1 coordinate 403,003, forward strand.
GTTCCTCGCTGGCCACGATCCGGATGCCACGATGGCGGCTGCAAGACGTGACGGTTCTGATTGCGGATTGGAGGACATCAGAACGTCGATCCGACATGAATATTCCGCCGCGATCATTATGGGTTTCACGCTGTGGCTCCCCCGTTGCTGCCGTTCGTATTCGTTGATGCAAAGTGGGCATCTAAGCTCTATCTGGCAGAAAGTATTGCGACCCGCATGGATTCCACACACTGTGCATGTGGACGTGGTGCCACAGATTGCGATTAACATGTTGCGTATCTTTTGCCCATGAGCGAGCGTTTGGAGAACGAGGTTTGTCTGTTGGGTCGGAGCTGCGCAGAATAGAAGGAGGGGGGTGAAGCGTGAAGTGCTGATGAAACTCGAATCGTGTCAGGCTGGCGAGACGCGTTGGTGCATGTGTGGAACTGCCTGTGCGGAATGCTCAAAGGTTCCAAGCCGTCATGCATTCATTCGCTCCTCACCTTCATGGTCACAGGGGCTGAGTCAAGTACGAGGCAGTGAGCGCGGACCGGCACGCACGTCGTGGCCCAGCTCAGAAGACGCTTTGATGCTTGTGAGCTACGCTAAGGGCAGTAACGTTGCCTTGCAGCCGTTCCAAGGTTGCACAAAAACGTTAGAGTGCGCGGCTGGGAGCGCAAATGGCGCTCACGTTTTGTCGGAAGACGCGCGCATGCAACGACGGTGAGTGTTTAACGGCGAAGGGGATGGATGTGTGCCCACTTGACCTGACGTTGCGTGGCCTCGTACCGTCGATCAACTCGAGCCCACGTTGTCTGCGCTTCAAAGGTGGGCTCTATCCCATCGAGAGATGCGTGACTTGGCAGAGGATGGATCTGGGAATGGACGTCTGCTTGCAGTGAGCGTGGTAGTTTGCATCTCGCTCTTCGTCGTGCCATCTGCGGTGCGAACGAGTTGGAACACGCGTGCGACGGGCTGCGACGGCTGCGTGGATGGTGCGCATGGCGCTCTTCCGCCAGGATGGCGCTCTGGTCGCGCGCTGCGCCAGTTTTGGAGGGCCGGGGCGCTGGTCGGAGGCTCCGACTCGGAGCTGAGAGCTGCGTGCGCCTTTCTTGACGAATGGACGAACCGGAACGGCGAAGGCGCGGCAGCTCGGACCGCGGACGCGGGTTTCTGCGCGCAGCGGCGTTTCATACAAGTCGATATAGATGAAGTGCAGAAGTTTACACGTATGTTCTCTTGCGCATGTCCGTGTTGTAGGGCATGGACCTCTTTTGTCGAATAGCTGCAGATGATCTCCCGACCGTGCGTTTTCCGTTTCATAGTGTGGCCCGTCAAACGGTACACGGACAGGTGTGCGTGTCTACACTCCTGCGTTGTGCCCAACGCAGCGGTAATACAGAATATAGTTTAAAAATGCTTTATTATAGTTAATCCTATCTTAGGTTTAGTTAGTTTTCTACGCAGAATCTACCTTGCGTGTGGCCAGGAGGCGCCGCACTACAAGCAGGGCGACATGAGATTGTCTACTTAAGTGGCAGAGAGCGCTCCAACGCTGACCACCCGACCTCATCGGCTGTCAATTGCCAAATTCGTGGTCACCCACAGGAGGCGCCTGCGCTTGCGCAAATACACGTGCATTCCACGCTGTGTACTGCGTTGCGTAGGCGCCCCCTGTGGCGGCATATGCGCTTAAAGTATCTACCACCTACGCCTCTTATAGGCTAGTACGGTAGATACAACGCATCCATTGGCCAAGCCAACCGTACCGTCGATTCCCGCCTGGAATCGACGGTGCGGTTGTGCATAAAAGGGCCGGAGCAGTCGCCTCCGACTCAACTCCGGCCAGACCACTTCCCTTCGACGACCTCCCCCCTCCACCCCCCCACAACCTTTCAACCTCTCTCCTTTTCCCTTTGTCGTCCTCAACCTTTCCTCATCCCCTACTTCTCTCTCTACTTCTCCCCTTGGCGGCCTGGTCTCACCGCCCTCCCTCGCTCACTGCCACTCACACTGACCCTCTGTCTGGGCTCGTCCTGTGTGAGTAGGCAAAGCGTCTGCACCACCCTTCCATTGGGTTAGCCTTGTGCAGGCGTGACTCTGCCTTTCATTATCCGCTTTGTTTGGCCTTTCTTGTCTCTTTTGTTCCCTTCGTTGGTGTCTTTCGCTGTTGTTGGTCTATCTGCCATTCTGTCTTGCCCGAACTACCGTTGTTGTTGTCATCTTCGTTTGTTCCCCGTTTCTTGCTGTTTGGCGGCCTTCTGCTGCCTGCATCCGTTCTATTGCTTCCCGTTTCGGCCTTGGTCCCTGGTTTTGCTGGTTCTTTCGCGTTGCGATTCTGTTCCTCACATAGTGTTGCTTTGCACCTGTTGTTGCTAGACGCACTGTGTGATACAGCGTAAGGTTGTCCTTAACCTACGGCCCTGAGGCAATCGTTCAAGAGTAGGTTGTCTACAGCTACTCTTTTGGCATTTTGTGTGACTACTAACGTTTCGTTTGTTTCACATCAAGTGCCAAGGTCTATCGTTTCATCCAGCGAGTATTCGTCCGTGGTCGATCCGGACGAGCGTATAGAAGAAGTCCCCGATCCCGTTCCTCAGATAAAGAAGTCGGCTGTTCAGCCTCTTGACGGGCCACGCGAGCGCCACATCTTTCGTGTAGCCCACCAGAAGGAGAAGCGCCGTCGTAACCCCCCGCCACGTAAGCAAATCCTAAAGCGCTGCCGCGTCTGCGACATTAAGGTTCAGAGTCAACGCCAGCTTGAAGTTCACCAAGCAGGCCGACGCCATCGTAGAGCCGTACGTCGCGCCAACTACACCGAGCAGGACATCCACTGCGAGGTTTGTGACATCAAGTTCTCCGAAGCTCACGATCTGCGTGTGCACTACAGAAGCCGTCGCCATCGTGCGACCCTTAGGAAGAAGAACAATACTATCTATTAGAGCACAGGTCTCTCTTTTCATTGTCCAGTTGTGACACATTTCTATTCATATCTCATTACATATATTATCCTTGTTTGTTCTTCTTTATCTTCTCGCCTATCGTTTGGTATCCCTCTTCTGTTCTTGTGTTCGTGCTTTGTTGTTTGGCTTCTGCCGCACTCTATCTACGTAAGCTTATATTTGGCTAGTGCTTCTTCGTCCGATTGGACTGGTACTCTACGAAAGCAAACTTTATTTTCATTGTTTTTGCCCCCTTTGGCTGTAACCGCCGGCGCCGTCACCAAAATGGCGTTTTCATGGTACTCTCGCCGAGGTGCCCTTGGCCCCGATACTATGGACACCTCGACGCCTCTCTTCGACGGATACAATTCCGATGTTCGTCGATTTCTCTTTTTCTTCGAGAACGTTGCCACCCGTGGAAAGCCTGATGAGGAGCGTTCCTCCGAAATCTTAGGCTTCCTAAGTGGTGACGCCTTCGATCATTATTATAATAATTTCTCTGTAGATGGCGTGCTCACCCCGAACGCGGCCAACTACATATCAGTTAAGAAGTCCCTGCTCGATCGCTTTGGCGCTGCTGAGGAACCCGAGGAGTATATCCGAGAAGCTGTGACTGCCCGTTTGGACTACGGTGATCTCCTTGGTTCCCTCCAGCGCATGGACGCTTGCTTCGACAAGGCCGAGTTCAACGCGAAGGCCAAGTTCGGCCTTCTCCGTAAAGCGGTTATGGAGTACGCAGACCTAGCTCAGTTTGTGATATTCCGCGGAGCAAGCGACTATAAGTCGTTGAAAGACCTCATCAAATCCTTTGTGGCCGGCAAAAAGGCCCTCGGAGCAGGTGGTTCACTGGCGTTTATGCCTCCTCCGAAGAAAGTGTTACAAAGGAGGCCCGTCGACCCTTCTGATAGGGATCCCACTGCAGACAAGGTGGATCAGCTAGCTAGTCAGCTTGCAGAACTCACTCTCTTGATGAAGAAGAAGTCAGGACCACCTCCGAAGGCTGATGGAGAGCAAGTTTGTGGCTACTGTCAGAAGCCTGGTCACTTTTCTACTCGCTGTCCACAGAATCCGCATCGCGATACGCGTTGTGGGGGTTGTGGAAAGATGGGACATTCCATCGCAACGTGTTGGAAGCGCCATTCGGAAAAGAAGGTCCGTTTCGATGCCGAAAATCAGAAAGAAATCCCGGAAGTTCCCAGACCCAACCAAGTTTCTGTAGTCACCGAGGATGACGTTCAGGATCGCGAGACTGTAGCGATGGCCAAACGAGCCGCTGATGGCGCCCCATTGCCAAAGCAGGCCCGCCTGGAACATCGGGTTGGTGTCAAGGAGCTTCTGAACCCAGCAAGCGACACCCCATTTCGCTTGATTCGCTCAGCTACGCGTAATCGATCCGGGAAGCCTAAGAAGGCCTCCACAAAGAAGCTCTCTGGTAAGTCAATGCTCCAGGAGCACGCCGGAAAGTATAACGTAATGGAGGAGCTCGCGAATGCCCCGACCGGGCTCACATTCGGTCAACTCATTCGCGGGGACGCCGATGCGGCCAAGAAAGATCTGCGTCGAATCATCTCTGGCCGTTCAACGACCAGAAAGGTCAATGCGACCCAGGTCGAGCGTGAAAACTCTCGTCTTAAGGTTGTGCCTATTACAGTCTATGGGACCATGACCCAAGCCCTCCTGGACTCTGGCGCTGTCCCGAATCTAATGTCAGCAGAACTAGCGGACCATCTGCTACTGACACCGAACTCCACTGAAAGGACGATTAAAGTAGCTGATGGCAATGTTGCCCGCATTCGTGGTACTCTAGAGGGCGTTCCTGTAAGGTTCGATGACCTCCGAGTATCCCTCGAGTTTCTTGTTATCGAGAAGCCCCCCTTCGATGTAATCATCGGGAACCCCACGCTAGAAAAGCTGCATGCCTGTATCGATCTTGGTACACAAGAAGTCACCATGAGTTACAACAAGAAGCACGTCGTTATAGGACTCGACTCCGATCGTTCCGGATTAGAAGCATTTGTCCCGTTGTCTGAGACAGATAGCGAAGATTTCACGTCAGACTCTGATGCTATCCCGTCTGACTCTGAAGATGAGTCGGAGGACTTTGCTAACCTCCCCCTTCCAAAGCAGCGAACAACTGGTGGCGCCGAAGTGACCCTAGTGGCAGTAATGGAAAGGGATGGGGACGCAGGATCCCAGGATGGCGAAGAGGAGAACGATGGTGAGGAAGAACCCGCCAATGTGACAGCGCAGCCCACCCAAGCCGGGCCGTTCGAAGGACCTCAAGTATCTGACCAAGCCCGTCGACCGACTCAGGCTGAAGATTCCAACGGCCCTAACTTCACCTGGCGTACCATCGGGACTCAGATCCATCTGGATAGTTTGACCGCGGAGCGTGGGGAGAACCCTCATGCAAATAATGTGCATATTGCCGGACCCGATGGCCCACAAATTCCTCCAGAGGGAGAAAGGGTGGCAGTCGGACCAGCACCGCGTCAGCAATCCCAGCTGATCTCCCAGTATGATGATGACGAGGATCGACGATTCGAAGACGCGGAGGAAGAAGTGCAGGCAGATCCCCCTGTCGAAGAAAGGTCCGGACCCAATCCCTCCTCCTTCCAGAGCGAGTCTACGGATACCAGCGTACAGCCAGAAGATGTGAATGTCGTGATTCCTACAAGTATTGCACCCAGAGCTAATAACGCCAGCGAGGACAGTGAAGTCCGGCCTCCTGACGATGGGCCCGTAGGTGAAAGCCCGGCGGAGTTCCCAGACGGTAGTGACGATGAGGACGACTCCTCACCGGAGGAAGTAGACCTCATTGGCTCACCACTCTACCGCGACTCTGACCTTACCATCCCGATCAGAGACGAAGTAGTTCTGCTTCCTTTAGCCGAAGGACAGTCAGTTACTGACTTCTTGGACGTGCGGGTTCAATTGCGACATCCAGTACCGTCACCCGCGCGTCCCCCTCATCTAGAAGCACAGAACTTACCGCTCAACCGCGTAGGAATACTGGAGGACGACGACTCCGGCGGTTATGTCATAGCATTTGAAGAAGAACTACCTCCGGACGAAATCGACGCCCAGACCCCGGGAGATGATGAGCATTCACAAGACCCAAGCCGCGACGAGGAAGTTGTGGCCGAGCCTACGTGCCCAGCGCAAGACATTGAGTATTCTCTGCAAGATCCAATTGCGCAAGATTCACTCGGTCGCACGCTCGACCGACGTGATTACCCCCCCGACACCAACAAGGAGGAGGTGATTCTAGAACGGATCTCTCATCTCCCAAGGGATAGACGGGTGGACCTCCTCGCTGTTCTGGATAACTTGAATGTCATAGCATGGTCCTTGTATGATCTTAGGCCCTCTGACGTGCCGGTAACGCACAGGTTTGACCTCAGTGTCCGGACCCCAATTCATTCGAAGGTCCGAAGGCTACCCCCAAAGCATGACGACGTTGTTCGGAAAGAGGTTGACAAAATGTTGTCCGCCGGGATCATCAAGCCGTCCACCTCTCCTTGGTCCTTCCCAGTTGTCATCGCACATAAGAAGGATGGAAAGCCCCGATTCTGTGTCGACTATCGGGGTCTGAACCAGGTCATGACGCCCGACAGGTGGCCCCTACCAAACATGGAACAGATCTTTGACGATTTGGGTGGTTGTTCGTTCTTCACGACCCTAGACCTTTTCTCCGGATACTGGCAGGTGCGTATGGCCCCTGACTGCAAAGAAATGACGACTTTTGTTTGTCGTCGGGGAACCTTCCAATTTGAAGTCATGCCTTTTGGTCTCATGAATGCCCCAGCCACGTTTCAAAGGATGATGGACGCGGTCCTTCATGGGGTGGAGTTTGCTCGCGTCTATATAGACGACGTTGTCATCTTCTCGAGAAGCCTGGAAGAACATTTGTACCACCTAACCAGGGTGCTCGAGATCCTTGCAAGTCATGGTCTGAAGATAAAAATATCCAAATGTGATTTTGCACAGCCCCGTATCAAACTGCTTGGTCACGTCATCGACAAGGAGGGCACTTCGGTTGATCAAGACAAGATCGACGTCATCCAAAAGGCCCCCGAACCATCGACGGTAACCGAGCTCCGAAGTTTTCTCGGTCTAGCCAGTTATTATCGAAGGTTCATAAAGGATTTCGCAAATACGTCAGCAGTATTGCATGCTGCCACTACAGGGAAGGGAAAGCTGAATTTCACCAATGAGATGAAGACAGCGTTTAATGATCTAAAGGGAAAGTTAGTTTCCCCGCCGGTCTTAGCATTTCCCGACTTTGAGAAGCCTTTTAGAGTTGAAACCGATGCTTCTTCAGTCGCGCTTGGTGCCGTTCTGTCACAAAAGAAAGAGGACGGAATGTATCACCCAATTCAATTTGCCAGTCGCACGCTTAATGCCGCCGAGCGAAAGTATTCTACTTGCGAGAAAGAGGCCCTAGCCGTGGTCTTTGCCTTGAAAAAGTTTCGCATGTATCTACTCGGAGGTCTCCCCTTTGAGCTTGTTACGGACCACCAAGCTCTGAAGTATGCATTCCAAAAGAAGGACATTCACGGGCGCCTAGCCCGATGGATGGACCTGCTAGCGGAATACGAGTTCGTTATAGTCTATAGATCTGGCGATAAGAATCGGGCTGCCGACTATCTCTCTCGCTTTGCCGTTGGGGATCCACCGGAGCCGGATGATGACGTGTCTGTTGTACTGAATGCAACGGACGAGGTCTATGACTTGGAGCCCTTCTGCGCGCACATCAAGTTGTACCTTGCCGCCTTTTCTTTTCCTGAAGAAGACCCTAAGATCCGCGCTTTGATTAAGAGGAATGCGAAAAAGTTCTTCCTTTGGGGAGGTCTCCTCTATCGCCGTACCAAGAAAGGATTAAGAATGGTACCCTCTGTAAGCAAGCGCCGTGGCATCCTCTCATCCTTTCATGATGACATAGGACATTGGGACTTGGAGGCTACTAAGGATCTGGTCCAGTTCCGATTCTGGTGGCCTGGAATGTACCCCGACATCGTTTCATATGTTCGCAGTTGTGATGGGTGTCAGTTCACAACACCCTGCTTAAGTACCGGCCAGGACAAAGAGCCCCATTGACTGGCCTATTTCATACATTCTCTGTGGACTTCGCCGGTCCTCTTCCGGCTACCAAGAATGGCAACCGTTTTGCTCTGATTGGTGTAGAACACATAACAGGATGGCCTATTGCCGCGGCCTACGGTAATCAGACCTCTACCACCGTCATTCACTTTGTTCGATCTCAGATCGTTTCCCCGTTTGGTCCCCCGCTGACGATCGTGTCCGACAACTTCAGTTCCTTCAAAGCCAAGGCAGTCGAGGCATACATGGAAAGTAAGAAGATATCCCTCAAGCCCACCATGGCCTATGCCCCTATGTCTAATGGCCGTGCTGAAAGAATGGTTGGAACCATCAAGAAATCGATTGCCAAGACAATCTTCAATAAGGGACAAGAATGGGATGAAGCCCTCGAGCAAATACTTTACGGATACAGGAGGCGCCGGCTGGGTGGCGGGTTTTCTCCTTTTGAGCTCATGTATGGCACAGTCCCGCGGATGAGCTCAGACGACCTACCCCCGCTCATCGTAGATCCAACCCCCACTAATCGTCATCATGAACTACTTGCAAATTCCGCAGGCAGAGCTTCCAGAGTTCTATCTCAACCCAATCGACAAGACGACCCCAAGTCCGGGCACCGGTTCAACGTCGGTGATGAGGTCTTGGTGATACATGGGAAGGCTCTGAATCCCAACGTGAAATGGCCTGCCTTTCAGTCAAAATTCTACGGACCCTGTAAGGTGGTTAAGCCAGGCACCCCCGATATGTCCTAGTGTCCCCTCATAATCGCTACACTAGAGAAGGGGTCCACGCCCGCCGGCTCAAGCGGTATCATCGCCGACCAGTTCATCTGCAGGACGAGGTGGTAGCCACTATTACGGAAGGCGAAGACACCCCTGTCCCATATCCCACTCAGATCACTGTAATGCCACTCCGCGTTGACTACAATATCCTCACTGCACCCCACCTCTCGTGTCACTTTATCATTGGAGGGAAAAGCATACATTCATGGCTTAGCCCTTTGAACGTCTCTATCCCGGAGGTGGAAAGGGTTACCTGGACGCTGACGCATGCCTCACTCGCCCTGTTCTCAATCTCGGGCCCGTTCTTGAGTCGTAGAGGAGGATCTATCTTAAGAACATTATTTCGACGTGTGCACCAGAACTACGGCAGCAATATCGAGCCAGAATTCGCAGTATATCTTTACCACCATGCAGTCTCCTTGCATGGGCATCTCCCAGAATCGCAATTCTACATACAAGAGACTCAGGACCATATTCGCACTATGCTCGCACAGGAATCGCTCGGATACTCAGCTACACCCCCCGACCCAGAGAAGCTAGCAGTACCCTCTCTTCCACTACACCACCGAGAATACCCAAGTACTTACGACCCGCCCGCGTAGCGTCGTTTGGCGTTGCCTGGTCTGTGTGCGCCCGTTCAAAACGGACACGACAGGTGGTGCGTTGTTCTACACTCCTGCAGTTGCTGCCCAACCGCCAGCGGTAATACAGAATATAGTTTACAAAATTGCTTATTATATTAATCCTATCTTAGCGTTTAGTTAGTTTTCTACGCAGAATCTACCTTGCGTGTGGCCAGGAGGCGCCGCACTACAAGCAGGCGACATGAGATTGTCTACTTAAGTGGCAGAGAGCGCTCCAACGCTGACCACCCGACCTCATCGGGCTGTCAATTGCCAAATTCGTGGTCACCCCACGGAGGCGCCTGCGCTTGCGCAAATACACGTGCATTCCACGCTGTGTACTGCGTTGCCTAGGCGCCCCCTTGGCGGCATATGCGCTTAAAGTATCTACCACCTACGCCTCTTATAGGCTAGTACGGTAGATACAACGCATCCATTGGCCAAGCCAACCGTACCGTCGATTCCCGCCTGGAATCGACGGTGCGGTTGTGCATAAAAAGGGCCGGAGCAGTCGCCTCCGACTCAACTCCGGCCAGACCACTTCCCTTCGACGACCTCCCCCCACCCCCCCACAACCTTCCAACCTCTCTCCTTTTCCCTTGTCGTCCCTCAAAGCCTTTCCTCATCCCCTACTTCTCTCTCTACTTCTTCCCCTTGGCGGCCTGCGTCTCCACCGCCCTCCCTCGTTCACTGCCATCACACAACCCTCTGTCTGGCTCGCCTGTTGAGTCAGGCAAAGCGTCTGCACCACCCTTCCATTGGGTTTAAGCTTGAGGCAGGCGTGACCTGCCTTTCATTAATCCGCTTTGTTTGCCTTTACTTAGTCTCTTTTGTTCCCTTCGTGTGGTCTTTCCTGTTGTTGTCTATCTGCCATTCTGTCTTGCCCGGAACTACCGTTGTTGTTGTCATCTTCGTTTGTTCCCCGTTTCTTGCTGTTTGGCGGCCTTCTGCTGCTGCATCCGTTCTATTGCTTCCCGTGTCGCCTTGCGTCCCTGGTTTTGCTGGCTTCTTTCGCGGTTGCGATTCTCGTCCTCACATAGGGTATGCTTTTGCGACCTGTTGTTGCTAGACGCAACTGTACTGTGATACAGCGTAAGGTTGTCCCCTTAACTACGGCCCTGAGGCAAATCTGTTCCAAAGAGTAGGTTGTTCTACAGCTACTCTTTTGGCCATTTTGTGTGACTACTAACGTTCGTTGTTCACATCAAGTTGCCAAGGTCTATCGTACACACAAGTCATATCGTCCGTGGTCGACCGACGAGGCGTATAGAAGAAAGTCCCCGATCCCGTTCCTCAGATAAAGAAGTCGGACTGTTCAGCCTCTTGACGGGCCACGCGAGCGCCACATTCTTTCTTGAGCCCCCACCAGAAGCGAGAAAGCGCCTCGTAACCCCCCGTCGCCACGTAAGCAAATCCGTAAAAGCGCTTGCCGCCGCTCTCGCTGACATTAAGGTTCAGAGTCCAACGCCAGCTTGCGAAGTTCACCAAGGCAGGCCGA
>VCMS01000018.1:416588-521321 GCA_022539475.1 Gracilaria domingensis
GTCTGGAGGTGAAGATTGACGGAATGGTGGCCTACGGTGACGCATGTGGTACAGAAGTGCCAGGGAGGAAGTGTTTTGGGAGGTCTCCGGAGGGTGCCAGAATGTGGCCAGAACGTGCCGCGCGGGCGGGGGGGGGTCGGTCGTGTTAGGGTAGGTACCCTAACACGACCGACCCCCCCCGCCCGCGGGCACGTTTTGGGCGATTTTTTGAAAAATGTGCGATTTTATGCCCGCGGGCGGGGGGGTCGGTCGTGTTAGGGTAGGTACCCTAACACGACCGACCCCCCCCCGCCCGCGGGCACGTTTTGGACGATTTTTGAAAAATGTGCGATTTTATGCCGCGGGCGGGGGGGTCCGGTCGTGTTAGGGTACCTACCCTAACACGACCGACCCCCCGCCCGCGGGCACTTCTGGCCACATTCCGGTGCCTTCCCGGGACCTCCCAAAACACGCCGCCGCGCAGTGATTTCGCTACACCCGGCCGCCGGTACGTTGGCGCCGCTGTCCACGTGTATTGGCGGGAGTAGGCTGTACATGGAAGTGAATGAGTGTACTCTTGACTACTATGCAAAGCATTTGAAGAGCATGATTAGAGAACGCGACCATTGCTCGCGTGAGTCATCATTGCGCGAACTCCACGACTCTAAAGCGTACAATCAGCGTGCGAGCGGCCACGGACAGGACACGGACGAGACTGGCAGTGCGCTGGGAGGAGCTGCCGAAAGCGGGGTGCCCAGCGTAAGTCGCCTTTAAAGGCTCGCCTCCGTTGTTGTATCGTCCAGAGCGAGCGTATTGTTGATATACACCTTTCACTGCAATAGCTGTTCAACATGAAGCCAACTCGTGTTCGAAAGCGTACGCAAAGCGTGACTCCTCGCACTCGGCGGAGCACTCGATTATTGCAAGGTGGAATGCGGGTTTCTCTGCAGATGGATATTGAGGATGAAGGAAAGGTGATAGTCGGGGAAGCGTTGTTGCATGGAATTGGAAGTGTTCTACGCCGCGAGTTGCACGGGAAGCAATTGGACCCAGGTCTTGTGGTGGTTCATAATATTCTCATCAGTCGAAGCGGTCAGACGTTCTACCCTTACCGGGCGGAGGGCCTGGATCTTCCACAATATATCCAGGATCTCCGGACGGCCGCTCCTTGGGATGAGAAAATGATGGAACCGGTGGCAGCCAGCATTCCGGCGTCGAAGCGAGGAACGGTGAGCGCTATGAGTGAGGTGATGACGCCGACAAGCCGCACGGAGCCAATTCGAAGTTCATCAACACCGAGAGGTAGCGCATCAGTAGCACCTCCGCGGGCAGGTCCGTCGTCTGTTACGAAGCGGTCTATGGAGACGAGAGCATCCCCAGCTACGAAGCGGACAGGTCAAACAAAGTCTACCTCCGCTACGAAGCCCACTGCGTCGAAAAGGGCTTCTCCTGCGATGAATCAGACCGTCGACACAAGGGGACTTCTGCGTCGAAACAGACGGTTCAGCAGGGGACGGCTGTGCAAGAGGAGGAAGATGAGATCATGAAAGGTCCCCTTCCAGACGCGGATGCGCAATCCGCGCAAGGAGCTGGTCCATCTGTACCCCAAACTGCACCAGAAACTGCGGAGCAGCAGGACGATGACGTTGTGCTTCTGTCCGCAAGAATGGCACGTTCAAGTGTTTCTGGCGAGCGGTCTGGAACACAAGGGACACCTACTCGGAGCAAGACGTACAGACGAATTCGTCAGAAGGTACCAAAGGTGAACCTCAATCAGTACCGGATGGTTGTTGTTACTGTTGACATCACTCTGGTGGACACTCCGCCCAATTTACTCCGTGGAGTAAGTAAACGCCACGTTGAAGCCCTTGTGAAGAGTATGGAGGAGCGGGGGATATTGCAGTCGATGGGTTCTCCAGTGGTGGCCTTACAAGATGCTACTACGGGAGAGAGGGATACTGACAAGGGACGCCTAACGAAGAAGTGCTTCATTGTAGATGGTTTGCATCGTCTGAAAGCTATACAATATTTGGCAGCGACTGGTGCACCGAAGTGGAAGCGATTAGCCAAGTTTTGGCGTTGCAATCTGCTGATACGAAGAGATGGGAGGCCCATTGGGATGAAGGAATTGTTATGTGTTGCTTCGTACCTCAATGAGTCGACGAGTACCATGCGAAGGATGATGTTTGCAGACAAGATACACTCTATAGTTAGTGTGGTCGCCATTCTAATTGAAGATGTTGAGGGGGTGACGCCGGCAGACGTGGATCCTGCAGAAGTGACAGAAGTGTTGAAGGAGAGCCAACTGATTGGGACTGTGCAAGAGCGTCAGTACCTGAGATATGCCAATGTCGCCCTGCAACTCATGTCTCGTGAGGGAATGCTGGCCCATTTCGAGGATATATGTGAGACTGTGAGTGACATAGGTCTCACACATCTGTCCCATACTCCGCTATATGTTTTGGATGCCGAGGAGTTTTCCTTCATTCTTGATTGTCTTCAGATGTTTCTATTGAAGGGCAAGTCGACGAAGACAAAGCAATGGAAAAGCTTTGAGGAGGTTCGAGGTTTCTTTTATGATAGAGCAGTGTCTCTGTTCCGCGCGGCTAGAGCAGTGAGGAATGAACTGAACGAGGAAGAGTCCATGGAAGTGTTCCTGAAACGCGAAGTCAGTCTTTCTGCTCCATCGAATGAAGATGACGTTGAAGACCCAGACAACAACGCAGCTGTGTATCAGTTCCTTTTGGGACAAGTTGTGAACTTCAACACTTTGCCGCGTGTTCGGAGCAGGACGAACTCAATTAGAACTGCCACGACTTCCGTTCAGAATCGATTGCGGACGATGCTCAAGGTAATTCCGCCCCCGCACCAGTGAAGCAGTCCGTGACGAAGAGGAGGACTCCCGCTGCTGCTGCTGCAACATCTGCCAGTGAAGAAGGGGAGCCGCGAAGAAGTGCACGAGAACGGGCGCAGGTGAGTTATAGGGAAATTGACACGGCCGAAATCGAGGTGCCATAGAAGTTCTGGATAGCTCTGAAGAAGAACAGCGGGCTCCGCCGAGGAAGAAACGGAGAAAGACTTTCACACAACAGATGAGATCTACTCTGAACAGCATGACACCGGATGACCTGATGTCTCAACTAAATGAACATGTGCTGAGAGGAAGGTCGATGAAGGTTCAGTTCGTGGCATTGGGAGAGGGAGCGAATGCAGAGAACGCAGGCAGTTCTGCATTTGTGGATGACGAGAGCTTCTTTCTGTGACAGTTCCACGGGTTGTCACCGTCGAGAAAGATGCTGCGCCAGACGATCAGCAAGAGACAGGTGGGGGGTCATTTGATGACGAGTTACCTACAGCTCTTCCGGAATCTGAGGAGCACGGACTTGTTCGAGGTGACCCATATGATGGCCCACTGAACCCATCATGGTGCGGGTATGCCAGGCTGAGACCGCAGGAATGGCAAGGGAAGAACGTAATTGAGCACAAGGACCCCTGGCTCAGAGTCATTCACTTGCCGAAGGGACATAGGTCGGAGCTGCTAAGTGTCTCGAATCTCAGAGATGTACACCATCTTGTCTTTTGGCACGCTGCAAGGGCTGAACATCGCCTACGGGCGGAGACATTTGGTATGCAGTATCCTCGTACTCGACCGACAGGTATGGATGATGAAGAGGTGCTGTGGGTTGCTGCGAAGGAGCATGACGAATTTGGGCAAATGTTCTTCGCCCGAATGCAAGCTGAGCTAAGGCAGAATGGATATTGCGTGCTTGATGGCTTTGCGACGGATAATGGTGTCCCTAAATGGGAGGAGTTGGAAGAAGTTCGGGAGTTCGGAGATGTGTCGGGGAAGTTGGTGGACTTCTTCGAGAATGAGTATGGAGCGATGCCGGATATACGGAAAGGAGAGGAACAGAAGTCGTTTGTTCAAATAATCAACGATGATGAAGGATGGAAGGACGGTAGCGATGGACCATTTGAGGGGAGAGTGATGTCGACACGTTGGGGTACGGTGGAGAAGCCGGAGGATAATGAGGAGCTCAGGTGGGTTGTAAGGTCGCGTGCTTTACTTGATGTTCGAATGGGTACAATTGCTGCGGCTTTGGGACTATGGGACAATGAAAGGGAAGCTGTGAAGATGTACACTCCGAAAACTGGTGGTCGATTTCTGGGGACGACGAGAAAGTGCAAGCGCCAGACGCTGCACACCGACTTCAGTGGTCTGGTTACGAAGGAAACAATGAATACTGGCAACCCCGGATACTTTGTAATGGCCTCTGGGAAAGAGGGCTTTCCTCTCTGGGTGAGCGCTGGAAGCCATCAACTGGTGGGGATGAACAACCAACAGTTGCGAGTGATGTCGGAGGTGTATCCAGCGAAGAAGATAATCATCCCACCGTACTCTGTATTCGTGGGCCGTGGTGATGTGACACATGCTGGAGCAAGTGGGAAGGACAAGGTGGATAGGCCCGAGTCTATGGATTTGCTGGTTAGATACCACATGTACATGGTACCAGAGGGCTACGCACTACCTGATGCTGTTCATCGGGTGCGGGATTTCCGACCCACGTTTGTCAATGGTGACGAGGAGGAGGAGGCGGAGGATGAACTGTTGTCCGATAAGGAGGGTGGGGCGGTTGACATGGACGAAGACCAAGTGGTCGTGGAGATTGGTGTGGAAGCGGACGCCGGTAGAACCGAAGTGCTCGAGAGTAGTAGTGATGACGATTTGCCAATAATGAGGCTGCGAGCGCCTCGAAGTGGATGAGAATGAGATGATTAGTAAATTATGTGTGTCTTGCGAGTATTAAGAGTAGTATACTATTACAAGGCTATACATATGAACATAGAAAAGGTGCGGCAGGCTGGTAATTGAACAAATGTCAAACGTCTTTGGTCCAGTTGCGTCTAATTGCAACATGCAAATGCTCGGTATCGTTAACATCATTGGTGGCACCAGTCAATTCGCAATTGAACATGTAGCGTCCTAACATTTCTGAAACTGCACTTAAGGTTGCTTTTAAGAGAAGTATGAAACTGAGAAGTCTATACAGTTCCTGTCTATGCGGTACTTGTGGCAGTATGGTGACTGTATCAGGAAAAATGGCAGAGGAACAGAGAGACTTGGCGGAAATTTCACCAAATACCTTGTCTAAGTTCATATATGCCAATGGTTACGGTATATTAAGTTCCGTTGATGGAACGTTGAGAAGAGAAGGAGAGTCAATTCCAGAAGAAGTTGTGAAGTGTATGAAGTTCATTGACGAACGTGTTGGTTTCGGACTTGTCACAGGGGGTGATGTGGGCGACGTGGAGGGGAAAATGGAAGGACTCGGAGACTATAAGTTTGGTGTCTCGGCGAATCATGGAGCTTTCCTGCGTTTCTCTGACGAGAGGGAAATTAAGGGTGCATTCAATGATCACACCCTTGACCACACTGTTGACGGACAACTGTTCCTGGCAAGGGATTTGAATAGGAGGCATGGTATTGTGAATGATGATGACAAGGGGTTCGTGGAGACCAGAAGTGATAGTGGCCTTCCCAATTTCGTGTACAACAAACTGTGGCAGTGGAAGGAAGAAGTGGATTCTGCTATTGGGGACCTGTTGCAGAAGATGGATGCGTTTGTTATCTATCCCGGCGATAAAAGTTGCGAAATTGTGGACAAGCGATACACAAAAGGAAGCGGAGGAGAAAATCTTGTGGATAATGAACCGAGATTTATTGATACGGATGACGTCGTGACGTTCTGAAGTGCTTTGAGCGACGGGCCTTTGCATGAGGTAGGCGTGTACGGCGTTCATGTCAAAGAAGATTGTATCCCGGGTGGAGTACACAACCTGTTCGAAAGCGTGGAGGATGTACATTCGACAATTATGTTGGTGGCTCTGTTGTACGGCTACGAGGAAAAGCAGCACGATAAAACCACCATGATTCATAAAAGGGTATTGAGATATATACGACACTTTTATTACTGAGATCTCATATCATAGCTAAGTATTAAAGGCATCGTAGCACTTGAAACAAACTCCAAGAGCATTTCTAAACCATTGACACTTGCATTTTCTGTACCCGTACAGTTCTGCCACCCTTCTGATGGTCTCATGCACGTCCTCCACCCCATCAACAAGATATGTTACCGCTGGTGGAGGGTCGTCTCCCTTCACATGAACTGCGAGGGTTGCCATTTCATATAGAGGACCATCATTGGAAGCATTCCCGAAGGCAACGATTAAATGTGTGTCGAACTGCGGGTCGTTTTCAACCAAGGCTAGCGCCCCACTATTTTTCGTGAAACGAATGTCCCCTATGTCACAGTTTTCATCTTGAGGGTACGCAACCAGGTTCGGAAAGGATGTCAACACTTTTGAAATACCGGAGTTAGCTTCTGTTTTCCACTTCGACAGTCCATTGTACGTGAAGTTAGGGAGTCCACTGTCTTTTCTAGTGCTCACCACTGCTTGTTGACGCTCTTCGTGAAGTCCGTGCGATTCATTTAAGGAGAGTGCAAGTCTCTCAAGTTCGGCTGCACATCTTTCGTAGCCTTCCCTGTCAAGGTCCTGATCAATTTCGGTACCATTGGATAATCTCACCCGTGCGACTTGGTTTCCAGAGATGCCAAAAGTGTAGCCACCCAGGTGCTCCATGAAACTCTCGGCATCCTCTATATCTCGCCCAGTAGCAATTCCGAAACCAACGCGTGCATTGATGTACTTCATGCATTTGACTGTTTCGGCAGGAATGTTCTCCCCAGCTCTTTTCAGAGTACCGTCAACATCACTAATCACGGCGTAGCCATTTTCGAATATTTCGTTAGCCAGCTGCTGAGGAGTTACTTCTTGGGCTCTAACTTCTGAGTTATACATGTTTTGAAAGCTTTCGAAAGGGTTCGTTTTGCAAATGGGTGTGGGTATACAAATGAGAAGGATGTGATTGATGGTCACAAGGTGTTTCGTAGTATAAAAAGAGTCTAAGAACGACCATATACGGGTATTGTAGTACTGTTTTAAAAAGTTACTAGGAGGAGAAGTTTTTGCATCGATTTGAAGTAAAGAAAGGATGATTTAGTCATAAATTATATGTACGGGTTCAAGTGGGTAAAGAAAACTGTAAATATCTTTAACGTGAGCTTAGAAATCAAGAAGAGTAAAACAACCTCCATTACGGGTTGAAACCCATAAAAGGTTTACCTTACTTTATACGGGTGCCCCAAGTAATGCAAGCGCTTAGTTCTTCAGAAATATCACAATTTTTGTACTTGTTTCGTTACTAGTATCGTGCACTTTAATGATATGGAATGACCATTTTCTATCTAGCAAAATCTTAGCGAAGTATTAGTGATAAGGGATGTAGGATTTAAAGGGGCATATTTGAACCACAGAAGGACGAACAATATAAGTAATGTAATAGGAACAGGTCATTTCGATAAAGTAACTTTTATGTTTAACTATCTCTAAAAGGTTTACAACACCGAAAAGTCATGTGTTCTAACCTCAAAGCTGGGGGAATGGGGAGGGGGATAACTTTTCCTTAACAACGTTGACGTAGTTTGTATGAAAAGGAGCGGGGTCACCGCCTACAATGTCTCTTTCTTGGCGGGAAAAGTCGTAGAAGTACGCGTTCCTAAACTGAAAGTCGGAGAAAGAAGTAGGGAAGCCAACGAGAGTTTTCCCATATGCAAGAAGTCGCCCAACGGTCTCTTCCAGGTTGAAAGTAGTACCTGTCTTAAGCGAAACTATCTTCAACAGCTCTTTCATTATTGTGAGCACAACCGTACTGCACTCCGTAGCGACTACGTCCATAGGAATGAAACCTCTTGAGGCCCCGACGATGTTGAACGCTGATAGCCACACGAGCTTCTCATAATAGCTTACGAGAAATGTGTCTTCGTCGACAACCCCGCAAGTGAGACCCATAAACCTAAACCTGTCTGCAACGTTGGAGGCCCACTTTCCTGTTGCGACAGTGAGACCATCCGGACTTTAAGGAGTGACACCATCCTGCGGAGCTGCGTTTCTTGAGGGGACACCAACGTATAGGACAACTTTTGAACATGTGTCCACACCGAGCTTCGAAACCAATGGTATGATGTCTCCATTCTGGAAGAAAACGAGATTCTCTCTGAGCGAATAAGGGCAAGCCTGAATTACGGTCTCCAGGGTGTTCGTTCTTCCACAAACTAGTATCGGTACATCAGAAAGATGAGAGGTAGCAGCCATGCTGCAGAATTCGTGTGCGGAAATGACCGTATCTTCTTCGTTCGCCAGCATGGTACCTATACGCCCCCTTCCAACAATAACGGCCCGAGTCCTTCGGGCGGGAGATGAGGCCTGAGGGACGTCAGAGTATCTGGGACTCGGAGGCGGAGTGGGAGGCATGTCGCACTGGGAGTTCATTGCAAGTGTTCGAATGTTTTTGTGTGACGATAGAAATGGAAGATGGGGCGGAGAATTGCTGGGGTAAAGAGTGATACTTAAGTAAAAACGGTTAGGAAGCGCAGAACGGGAACATGGTTCACTTTGTGAAAGTGAGCGAAATGTATGATATGTGATTGTACTGAATGAATGATAGGGCTTGTATGAGACGACAAGCCACAAAGTGTGATGATGTTTTATGAAAGGTAGGTGGAAGAGTAGAAAGTGTACAATGAATGAAACTGATTTCGAACCTGAGTTGTAAAGTAGTTGTAAAGTACGAGTTACGGCGAGCTTGAATACAGGATGAAAGGAGCCATTTTGGCTTCATAAATGACGTGAACGGGTTCTATAGCTTCACTTGGATTGCCATAATTAAAAGGATGGAGTTGGATTGCGCCCGAATACGTCTATAAAGGTCGTAGAAGCACTTCTGAACGAAGGAGTTGTAGACATGTTATTGTTGATGACGGTGGAGCCAGGGTTTGGAGGACAGGCGTTTATGGAGGGTGTTCTTGACAAGGTGCGACATGCAAGGGAGTTGTACCCAAGAATAGGGATACAGGTGGATGGGGGTATTGGACTGAGTACTGTGAAAGGAGTAGTGAAGGCCGGTGCAAACATTTCAGTTGCAGGATCTGCCATCTTTGGCTCGAGTAACCCAGCTCATGTCATAGCTAGTTTTCGAAAGGTTGGTTAGAGATAGTAGCATAAATTTATTGTTTATTACATTGTTACCTTTACGTGTTATCACGACTATATTCTCCGTCTCCATTGGAGATGTATTTCTCTTGTATCACAACCGGGAAAGGATGTGAGAGAACATAAATATATCCCCAGTGGACGCTGAGAGGGAGGATGAACTACTCTACGTGCTACCATTGTTACCCATCCGGTGTCGAGTGGTGACATATTCTTTTTTTGTCACAACCCACAAAGGATGTGACGGAAGAAGAACATGCCCCCAGTCGAGACAGAGGGTGAGCAACTCTAAGTACAATCACTAGTCCCTAGCTTGCCTCCACTGGCAATATCTTCCTGTTTTGCTATAACCATCGAGTGAGGTTATGGTGGAAGAGAAAAATATCGCCGGTCGAGGCGAGGTGGGTGGGGACTATGTGAAGAGGGGACAGAGAGATGGCGCTTAAATATTGGAAGGTGCGGAGGTGTACAGTAGATGTTTTGGCGGGAAATGGGATGAGGGAAACAGGGACAATCATGGTGCTGGATATAGCCCGTGTGGTTGGACAGTGGGGGTGGACAGCACAGTTTAGCTCGATTGCACTGTATCGCAGCAGAAACTTCGATCCAACTACTACTTCTTTTTCTGAAGATGTCGAACGGATACGTGAAGGATGAGGAGCTGTTGGCGCTGTTGGAGGGGGAGGAGGTACCGCAGACGCCGTCACCAAAGCGGGAAGAGGACGTGATTACGGCGGCTGGTCGGATGTCGCAGAAGAAGGAAGTGGCCGATGAAGGAAAGAAGTGTGAGGCGAGGAGAGGGGATGGTGATGAGGTGGAGAAGGGGGTAGAATTGGAGGTGGAGGGGGTCGCAATGGAGAGAAGGGGTGCGGTGCATCTGAGTCAGTTAGAGGTTGGAGACCAGATAGAGAGTGGGGGCGGAGAGGGTGACAGGGAGATGCGGTTTGTGGGGGAGATGAAGGCGAGGGTGGGGATGTTGGGGTTGGTGATGAAGGAGCAACTGGACGATGGAATTGTGGAGATTGTAACGGAAATGGGCGGTGTGGTGCTGAGTGGGGGTGGTAGTGGTGTTTCGGTTGAGGCGATTTCGAGCCTGCGGAATTCGTTGTCGGTATTGGGAGTGGAGATGAGAAATCATGTGTACGGGATAGTGGAGTGTGCGGGAAGGGAGGTTGGAGAGTTGCGGGAGGAGAATAGGGTTCTGAACGAGAGGTTGGACGTGCTGGAGAAGGAGGTGAAGGAGCTGGGCAAGAGGCAAAGATTGGTGGAAGAGGAGACGGTGAAAGGAGGTGTGGAGGGAAAGACGGAGAAGGGAAGTGTGGGAAGGGTGGCGGTGCAGAAGGGGTCTCCTGTGACACCGAAGACAAAGGGTGGTGGGGTTGGGGATGGGAAGAGCCGTCTGAAGAAGAGGCGTAAGGAGATGAAGAAGGTGGTGGAGGAGGTGCCGCGGGAGGGAGTGGGAGCTCCGGTGGTGACTGGGTTTAGGAGTGCGGCGGAGGTAGCGCGGACTGCGAAGGGGATTCTGAGGGGACAGGAGGAGAGAAGGATGGGAGGGATTTGAAGCCGTTTTGGGGCGAGGCGGGTATACGAGAAGGGGGAGAGTTGTGCACCTGACTTCTACAAAATGAACGCGTGATGGGCGAGAAATGGGTAAATAGCGGGGGTGGTGTGGACTGGGAAGAAGTGATGGGATGATTGAGGTGGGATGAGTTGCGATTGGCATTGCAACATGGGAGAAAATGGAAACGCAAACTAGCACGAGTGCAGTTTTGAGAGAGGGTCGCGGAAAAGAGTGAATGGGGTGGGGCGGCGAAGTAGAACCTCTACAAAAACTAGGGGACCCAAGAACTAAACTGCGCGAGATGGAATTTAATATTCCAAAATTTCTTGATTTTTTGAGTGCCAGCCTCTGCTACCCCCTCGCGCGCCCCAAATAGACCCAAAACTAGCTTAGTTTCCAAAGCGAACAGACTATATTCCACTTTGCAGAACACAGACGATACAATTGGCGCGCAAGGAGGTGGCGCGTGTAGAAGTTGTCCATAACGATGAGCCGCCCATTCGTCGGTGTGGGATGCAGCTTTGTTTGGTGCGCAACCTGTGCGCACCACAATGCAGAGGCGGAGGATTTGGCTACAGTACCATCTTCTTTGCGTTCCACTGGGCCACGCATATTCCGAAACACATTTGTGTATCTCTGAACGGGGCTTTGGCCTGATCGATTTCCAGATCCATTATCTTGCAGACTGTGCGAGTATGCGTGAGACCACCCTACAACGGCATAAAACCTAATGCCGAACTTTACGGGCTTCGATTTCATGTAGGACTTAGCACTGGTTCGCCTCTTGCAGCGAACTGTATTTTCATCGAGTGTACTAACACCGACAGGGACCGCGAGTGTAGCGCAATTCCTAGTAAAATGTTCGAGCAGCTGCCGGCTGTGCCACAACGGATCACACAAGGCAAACTCATGTTCAGAGGGGGGGTAAAGACGAAGAGCGGCGCGAATAGACAAAAGAGTCTCACCCCATCACTCGTTTGAAAAAGGGTATGCCCAGCAGTTTGGAAGAGCACCAGTAGTCTTTCAAGCGGTTTAATCGATGCACCGATGTTGCCAGTTCTAGTCTTAGATACGCCTTTAGCTCGTCCATTCTGAGGGGCTTTGTTCGTTTTCCGCGCTTCATTAGCTCTGTACTCGTCGATACACGCAAACAGTTGAAGAAAGAGCTGTTTAGGAACAAAAAAAACAATCCTAGCTCGTTCTTGTGAGCATAAGATCTTCTGATTAGTGCGCCCTTTTTGAAATGCAAACCACTCCGTTTGCGCCACTTTGCGCAATAAGGTACTTTTTCGTAAAGCTCGGATTGTTCTGCTGCTTCTAAGGCAGCTATGACGAATTCTTCCTCATCGATGTTGCCCCGAAAGATTTTTCCACTACTTTCAAAGTTGCACTCTGCGGTGTCTGGCGTTGCGTTTGATCCAGTTTGCGTGTTTGAAGTGGAATTCAATACGGTTGTCTCTGTCATTGTTCTCTGCGAGCGCCGGAGGTGGTCGAGACATGGTGGGAGTGGCTACTCAGTTTGGCGGTTTTGTGGCCTCTTTCGGAGCAGCGCTGCGTCTCCTGTTTGCCCTGAATTCGTAAGTCATGTTGCAAATTCAAGGGGGCAAATTGAGGTCGCAACCTCATGCAACGCACAAAATTGTGCTGTGGAAAGTAGAGTGTGTGTACAATCGAATAAAAGGTTCCTATTGGAGTTGCAGGTCATCTATATCAGCTCTTCTAATCGGTTGTATTCGGAAGCGATTGAATTTGGAGCCAACCAATGTGCTTTGCTTAACTCTATTGAGACAGACTTAAGCGAAGCGAACAAGTGGCGTTCTGACATCCAACAGTTTTCGTCGTTACCCAATGGTATTGAACGCTTAAGTCTATCTCACTAGACTTAAGCGTTCAGTCCCAAAAAGGTTAATCATTTACAGTACTCGGATATGGCACAATTTCATTGTTGCATCGTTACAAGTATGCTTACATTAAAAGTCATTCTTAGTGATGTATCTCTATTATTATTTTAACATTACAAAATGTTTACTGTAAGCAATAGTTGTCACATTTTGATGACGTGTGAAACTTACGTTGTTGCTAAGATGTTGCATAAATTTTTTTTGTTGAATGAAATGTCGATTTTGCCAAGTTGACATTTTACCAAGTTCATATACGCACAAATATAGACTTCTGGAGCATAATTGCAAACACTGTATCTTCAACGTGGAGTGTTTGTTCGCGTTCAAAAGCTATTTGCGGCATGTACAACATTAGATCTTGAAGAAAGACAAAGTTCATTAAAAATAGTTCACGTTTAACGACGTTAAAAAGCTTTTCAACTTTGATATATGTGCTGAAAACAGAATATATATGCCTTTTACAAGTGCAAATATTAGTAAAACCTATTTTGCTATACAGTAATCGAATGCAGCAGTCTAAACTAGTTCTAATTCTCTTTCAAACGTGATGCGTCTTGTCAGAACAAAATTTAGTACTACAAAGATATGAGAACATATATATTTGTGATAAAGTGTATATTGACATTAATGTGAACATGTCAATATGTTTCGGAGATGTTTGCGTCCTAACGTCATGTACAGGCTACTTAACCCCTTTGTGTACTGTATAGCTCTCTCTATTGGTTTTTCGAATGTAACGCAAATTATGAAACAATACCTAGGGTTTTTTGTTAGTGTGCACTTCATAAAGCTTTGGCGGGTACCGCTCTTAGCAAAGGTTCTCTCCCTTTAAAGCTCGTATTCTAATTATATTATATTTCGTAATAGAAAAATTTTTTACATGCTATATGTCTCTTTTTGATGAATTTGACGTATTTCCCGCAGCTCCCAAACCCTACCACTCTATTCGAATTATGGGACGATCAGCTAGTGTTATTTCTATGGAATGTGCTCCGCGAGCACATCCCAATCTTTGCCTTTTCGCAGAAGAGGTCAGATACAACAGCACTACTCTCACAGATATTTCTGGTGAGCTTTTCACCCTAATTGTTGCTAGAGCATGCATGGGCAACACACATGGTGTCATCGTCCTTCCAGAGGGTCTTGTAGAGTTCATACCCGATGTTGAGGCGCTCATCTCTGAACTGAACAAAATTATGGCCCACAGTGAAAAGCATCTCACGCGTGACGAAATCACAGCTGCCCTTTCTGCGACCAATGCTGAGCTATTTTCGAAGCTACCGGAAGCAATCGCGAACCAACTAATGCTCGAACGTGATCCTCATGGCAATGTTCAGGTTGCCAAGATCAAAGCGGAGCGTCTGCTCATTGGTATGGCTCCTGCCCAACTGTCAGTGCTTACGAAGCCAGGATTATTCAAAGTCAAGTTCTCTGGCGTCCCGCATTATGTACGCCATCAAGGAAGATGTGTCATGCATTCAAACTTCGACGCAAACTACGACTATGGTCTGGGAAGAGTTGCTGCCGCTCTGTGCTTCAATACAAGCACGAGATATGTTTGCACGTTATCCAACCTCAGAAAGGCACCCTAGGAATAGATCCTTGCAGGCTTCTTTCTCACAATGATGACGAACATTGAAAGAAGGCACGCTAAGGAAACGACTTTCATCGAGAATATGCTGGTCCATCTTGAAGGTGCCTCGGTCGTTGAGTTTGCAGAAAGCAGAGAGTCTTGGAAGCTGGGCGATGAGCATCGCAGTCCGGGAACGGCACAATACTGGGGACCGACGGCTGATGTTGTTTCTCTCTCTTTGCAATTGGAACCTGCTGCGACTACCCAGTAGCTTTCCTTTTCATGAACCCTGCATTGCCACTTGCGATGATTTGCTTTACCTTCGCAACAGGAAACAACGACGCTGAGCGGAAGTTTGTAATCGATGCGACAGGACTGGAAACTCAGACAGTGAGCATTAGGCCTCCTTAGAGTTTTAGTGAACATCTTCAGCATCGTACGCGGCACGCATTTCAGAGAACAGGAGATAAGAGTGTTGAGCTAATGGTAATACTCGCCGAAGGTGTCATTGAATGGCGCCACTGCTTCGCGTTACTGCGCTCGGGAGAGCCAGGAGCAAATTTCACCTTGTGTACCGCAGCTGTACGTCTCATAGCAAACATGCGCGCGGGTGCGCTTCCTCCCCCGGGATGGCAACGCCTCCAGCGGCGAACTGATCGACTGGAAACCTCCCAAGCACCTGTCTGCGTTCCAAGAGATCCAGTGAGGCGTCGATCTCCTTTGCAAACATGTAGAGCCCATCGTCATCCATGGCCTTTAGGCTGCAAATCTGGCTGTTGACCGGACCCCTCTGCAATGCGACGAAGCACGTCACCCAGGATGGGACAGCCGCAAACAAACGGCACAGCAAAACTGCGCTTCTTGATGTGGTGCAGGTCGTCAATCACAATGGCCCGCAGAATTTCATCTACAATGCAAGCAGACTACCTTCTCCTAAGGAGCCCTACTCGCTGGAGTTTATCGGCAATACTATCACGCAAATCTGATCTTTCCCTCCGCCTATTTCTGGATCTCATGTTGTGTCTCTCCATATGAAAGAGATCTTGAAAGTGAATTACAGGAACACCTGAAACAAAGTTTTCTTCATGATGTGGAGGCACTTCGAAGGCATCACTGTCTGCATTATCAATAATAAAGTTATGGAGCTTGCAGGCAACCATAATAATCAAAGTGCACTTCGGCAGTGCATACCGAAGCGCGGACCAAAAGATACCAAACCCAGATACAAGTATGCCAAAAGCCTGCTCCACACAGATACGACAAGATGAATGATACGCATTTAAACAGTCCTCCTTCACTGACAAGTTCTTTCCAGGATATGGAGTCACAATTCTGTGTTCATTAGAATACGCGTCATCACCAAACACTGCAGCCGAACTGGGCAGCGTATTACCAGTCAGTAGCTGATAGAGCTCTGTAGCGCAGAACGCCGTTGCGTCGTGAGTCTCACCTGCATGCCTTGCTGATACAAAGCAAAATTTATAATTGGCTTGTACTGCAGCTTGAACACAGATTGCAAAGAATCCTTTCCTGTTGAAGTACTTTTTAGTATCAGCAACGTAACGTAATTAAGGACGGCGAATCTCCACAGCAACGCCATCAAGAGCTGCAATAACCCCAGGGAATGGACTTTGTCGCATTTCTTGAAACTGTTCCGCGTTAGCTCTACACTCTTCTTCAGTTACTGGAAACAAGATACGAGGTAAGCATTTATCCAAAGCTAGAAATGTCTCATTGAAGATACAGTACACAGTTGATTCCGATATGCCGTATGACCATCTTACATCTAAATAACTCGCACCAGCAAGTAGACGCATTGTCACGCAAAGCATGACCTCAACAGGAACTGATCGTGCCAAGATGCTTTTATCACGTTGTAGTCGTTCGAAAGAAGTAAAACGCAAATGATACACAGTCATGAATTGTGTTTTTGACATTCTGTACATACGTCGAAACATAAAGTCTGTTAGAGAAGCCATGTGTTGCAGAAAATTAAACCGAGTACTAGCACGGATAATGCGCAGGTTTGGACGATCGTCATTAGAGAAAGATGCTGCAGCAGCACATAAGATTGAGCATAAAGTATGTAAACAAACTTGATGCTTATAGTCTTTTTCCTGTATATGGCAGCGCTCACGACGTTTTCGACAGAGCAGAGGTGGGCTTCTCATCGTGTAAGAGGTGAAGACAGACATACTGAATCTTTTCGAAGTGGGATCTGTTGATGAGTGCACACGATAGACGTTCACAAATCCGCGGAACTCATGTAACAACTGTGCATAGGAAATTTGGAAATCTTTTTTTTCGAGTTTCCTATTTCCTGATTCATGAACTCATATAATGACCTTTAATAAAGTTCTGTAAGAAGCATGACTGTTTTCTTACTCTGGCTGTGCGTAGGTAGTGAAATAATAAAATCTTGTTTTTCGATGCATTTGGCAAGGTGTGCAAATGTTTGTTTTTTTTTACAAGCAGGGAGCCAATTCCTGCCAAACTCGGGCCGTAGCATGTTCAGACATATGGCTTTGTAGACAACTTGGAGGTTTGTGAATTGGAGCAAGATTGGAAAAGATATGGCCGCGTGAAAACGAGGAAACGAAGTCTCTGAGAGAAGTTACAAATTATATGTTAAACAGTTACAAATGACCACGTATTCTGTAGTTTACAGTTTCTTTGAATTGAAGGTAACCCTACGGGTTTACGTACGTAGGTCTAATGCTCGGACATAGGGAGAGAAGGATGGGCGCGCCGCCCTTTACCGGGCACAGCAACGCACCATTTACAACGCATGGCCCATGCGGTTGCGATGCTCCTCGGGGTCTGCCCTAGATATTCATAACTTCATGTCGTACTACGAACCGTTTCGCAATCACTTCAAATATATTAGTACACTTATTTCGTTCGCTTGGCCCCGACTTACACTTCACGTGTTGTCAGTGGACGCCAACATGTTGTACTGGGCCCAGGGCCCCAGGCCTGAATCTACCACAGGGAACGTGTACAACATCCCGTCAAATAATTCACTCAATTGCCGCTCCTGGCCACGGAACTTGCCATTACACTTTTTCAATACTCAACCACTTGAGACTATCCGCTTGCGGTTCGTCCCAAGTGGTTGAGTGTACAACAGCAAACGATTGCGGATCCGCGATCGTTGCTGCTGTACCGTCCGACAATCGAAGGAAAACGCGAAGATGATGTCGCGACAGATGACAAGGGTAAAGATCCTTCTACCAGTTGAATAACCAATCTTTCGGGCTTCTGACAATAGATACGGCGCTTTAATCTCATTGACTTGTAATAGGACCATCGTAGAAGTCCCTAAAAGATGCAGAGATTCCGGCTTCGTGCCCCATTATTGTACAACATCGGAAGGATTCCTTCTGGTAAAGAAGCAACGGCACAGCGCTTATGCGTATTTAAGCCATTGTTCAGAAGCCAAACTGATGGTTTCATGGTCTCCAACACATCAACAACGGCTACTATCCCTGCCTGCATCAAGTTCAATATGTCTTGTGCAGAGAGAATTTCAAATCTTGGGAAGAAGGTCGACGATGCCGCCAAAGTGCTCAACCCAGAAGATGTTCCTCTCAAGATAGGAAAGAAGTATGATCCCGAGCCAATACCGCACCCTAAAATGAGCTTCAACCCCATTCATTGGTATTGGATCCCTGGTTTTCAAGTCGACATCAATTTTTTTTTCGCAGCATTAGCATTTTTCTTGGTGGCCCTCGTATTATTATCATCATAGCTTCCGATGCAAGGATTGTAGGGTTTATTTGTTTAGCTCTTGCATCTATACCGACCTACATTCGCGTGAACATTGCTATAAACCAATTGATTCGTACCACCATTTGCCGCTGCCGAGCGAAGCAGGAGGTGGCGCTCGCATTATGGGAAACCTCCAAACCAGAAGACAAGATCTACTCAAAAGATGTTTTCCACACAGAAAAGTCCTTTCTCTATCATCTGGTTGTTCTTCGAGATGGAACCGTTGAAATATGGAATGGAAATGAGGACAGAATCCAGCAACAGAATGGTGAGCTCAAAATTGGAGATCAGTTTGAGGCTAATGCCAACAAGGTTGACAAAGCTATGGACGTATGAAGTACAAATCTCTTCCATCTCCATCTAGCAAGAAAACACGGAGATCCCAATAAATCTTCCTTTCTTATAGAGAGTAGTTTCGCATAGAAGCAGAATAGAGGTGATGATAAAAAACAAAGCATGAACCAAAAAGCAACGCTTGTGGTTATAAAATCATATACATAAAACTAAGAACAAAGAAAGCAGAAATGCACAAAAACATATAAACTTCTCAAAGATCAGGCAATTTCTTAACTCATAATCAGAGACCAGGCCCGATAGTATCATCCCCCGAACCAGCCACGCGATATTTTGACTCCATTCGACGCTGACGCTTATCTCTATACCTCTTTTGAGCTATTGAGCGCTTAGCGATTTATGTAAAAGCATTGTTGCAATTTCTTTATTAGATCAGATACTTGGTTTTCTACAAGAAAGCGAAATTGTTTGCCAAGAAACTGTACAACGCAGCATTTATTTGCTATATGCGTCAATGGTCTACTGGGGATCTCTCCACATGCCAATAATGGGTGGGCAATCCTCAGGAAGGCCACGAATGTCGCCTACAACTTTGAAGCCATGCCTTTCGTAGAATGGAATGTTGTTCCTGTTGGACGACTCCAAATACACTGCGGTTCCATCACGGTCACACTGCCGCAACATGGGTGATATGACCGCACTACCATTACCCTTTCCTTGCTTCTCCTTTTGTGTCCCAAGCAGAGACAAGAAAACATGAGGTCGAGCAGGATGCGACTGCTTTAGCTTGTTCATCGTACTCGCAACGTGAAAGGTGCGCCATCCGAAAGTGCGAAACATTGCTACCAGCACATCAACAGTTTCCGGCACGTCCCACTTGCCGACGTGATTCCAAA
Source organism: Gracilaria domingensis (assembly GCA_022539475.1). Lineage (NCBI taxonomy): Eukaryota > Rhodophyta > Florideophyceae > Gracilariales > Gracilariaceae > Gracilaria > Gracilaria domingensis. The sequence goes on from VCMS01000018.1 coordinate 435,678, forward strand.
TCGCAACGCAGCCCTTGTCTTGGGACACGTTAATCACGGAGTGCTGCGGCACAACACGGAGCTCAGTTCGCAGGAGAGCAGAGAAGAAAATCTTGTTTCTCTTGAACAATTCGGTGACGTTTGAACCATGCAGATATCGGAAGAACGGATCATCTTCGAATGCTGACGCTAACGTGGAGGCGAGCTGCGGTATGTCTCGCCACTGCATGTCGGAGCGCACACGGTCACCAGGAGGAGTGATGTTGGACGCGGGAGCCATTGCCTCGGTCGGTCAGCGAGGGCGGGAAGATGAAGATGATGCGACCGCCTTCGCTCCGCGAGAGGACGCAATGCCTCACATGGAGCGTTAGAAATAGACGCGCTCGTGGACACGGAAAGGCGGACGGTGGGGTGAGGTTTTGAAGACGAGTGCCGTTGCAACCTAAGCGGCGCAATGCGCCAAGGCGTATCGAGGATGAGCTGGCACAGAGAGGATGATCGTACTGCGCATTCGTTTTGGTCACCATGACATCTTGGCATGGCGTCACAGTGCCCCGCAATGCCATGTTGTTTCCTGCGCCACGTTCAGCATTCAAACGCGCGACAACGCTATCGCCGTTCTGTACGCTTGTACACGTACACACTTTAGCTCTCTCTCTTCAACGTGTACACGTAGTGGCCTTCGTCAGCCCAGAAACAGTAGGCCGTCTGGGCCCCAGACCGCCTACTGTTTCTTCCGTCGGTACCTTTGGTACCGACGGTACCCAAGGGTATCTACGAGGGCACAACGGTACTCCGAACCATGCCCGACCCAACGACTTTGATATCCGCAAGCGCACTCCAAAGCTCAACCTCCAATCTCCAAGCCGTGAACTCATTTTTCTCTCTCTGTCCAACCGTCCGCATCACGCAACTGACCGATGATGTCGACGGCTCACTGCAGGCCGCTGGTTCCACGCCGAAGTGGTCAAGGCCGTGGGTACTTTTCTCAGGATTGCGTTGGTGATCGCAGCCCTCGGCCACCTCATTGACCTACCGGCCGCTCTGCCTCGTCACGTCTTTTGCAGCTAACTTCTCTTCTGCTCGCACGTATGTCTTTCTCAACTCGGATGACTCACTACGCTTCTGGTTCTGGGTTCGGGGTCGCTACGACTTTCGAACTACCAATCAGCCTCGAACGTCACAAAGTGCTGTCAAACGCTACCTAGTCGCTCCTCTCTGTGTGTCTCTTTGAATCTTGGTCGTAAGCATTGCTTCTTCTGCGGTGACATTGACTTCCGAAAGACGGCTCGATCGGTGGAATCGCGACGATTGTACAATGGCTCAAGCGCCATCCAAGGCTGCTGCTGGTAAAGAACAAAACCGAACGGGAAGTATTTTGTGAAGATCCTCCATCTTGCACTGCCCCAACATGGTCCCCTCGGACTTCGCAGTGGACCGCCATTGCTCCTCGAAAGAGGCGAAAGCTCTGGCAAGTTTCATTTCAGGACCATGTAACACATCAAGAAGCTTCCTCCCTTCGAAATTCTCCAGCGACCGAATCGTGACCATTGACTCCTTCGCGCAGTGGAAATCTGGGAATGGTAACGGCTTTGACTTCCCTCTTGCCCGGCGGAATGCTGAAAGGAATATCAACGTTATTGGTAACGGAGAGATCTATGCCGCCAACCATGATTTGCAATGTGATACTCATGATTGACAGGAACGAAGATGTGACTATGGCCGATCTTTAGGTTGAGGGGGAGCCTTCATTTCCAAAAGGAATAAACAGTGGCGCTTCGAACACGACTTTGAGACGATTATAGATGTGACAGGGAACGAATGTGTGCAGTTGTTACTCTGCGAAGGCGCGGCCGCTTGCAGAACTTGGCTACTCCATTCATCGTTTCAAGACGCGGCAAGGCGATGAACCGCCCGGTCTACGTTCTGCGCGTTCAGCACGCTGTACGCAAGATTCTGAGATAGGATACGAGGCCAATCTGCTTCGGCCTGGCAGCACACTGGTGATATGCGAAGCGCTTCTCTTCGAAAATACGTTTGTGCAACCGGCGTGCCCTCTCATGTTGGATTCTGTGGGATTGTGAGAACGGGGGTCCCGGTAGAGAGGGGTACCAGTCAGCTCGCTAGGGGCTTCGAGGATATAGCATTGGCGCAGTTTCTGGGCAGTTTCTAGACGTACGAGGCTTATCCACGAAGGTAGAGTAGATACCGGGGACCGTCGGAAGAAAGTTGCACATCGGAACCGAGAAGATCGCCGATCGAAACGATCATCATGAGCGCATGATGCCGCGTCGAGGACAGACTTTTCACTCCTCGCGATAGCCCTACGTTTACAGTTGTACCGTCGTACACGGAGACGAAAAACTGCAACGTAGATTGGTCTTGTTTTCGACGTCGAAATTGGCTGATTAATTGCAATTGCTTTTCGCGGCGCACGAGCGATTGCTACAGACCTAGAACGGTCGGAGACTTTTTCTCATTCCCAAAGAATGCCTCTTGGTAGTTGTGGGAATTGTACTCACATTGCTTTGTAGAGCTTGAAAGAACCTGTGACTTCTGGCAACAGGCTCTGCTTGGGAAGAAGTATTTGCTCCTTTAATGCCAAATCTCAATTAAACAAGAATGACAACTCTTATGCCGTCTACTTCTGAACCAGAGTCTGAAACGCCCCTCCACCCCAAGGTGCTCGACACTCATCAGTATCAATGATAGATCGTAGCGTCGCCACCATCTCCGCTATCACCGCCAGTAGCTTCGTTGTGGAAATCACCATCAATTGATCCCCCGTAAGATACAGATCCAACGGCACCGTTGGCAGCAGTCACATCAGCATACCCATCTCCACCGACCTGATAACCTTTGTTTAAGTTGAAGTCCGCACCACCAACGGCAGAACCACCAATTCCGGCCGTCACATCAGCTCCTACGGCAACGGCGTCACCCCCGTCACCCGAATCCCCGCCGATGGCGATGCTCTTCTTGTACTGCGGCGGTTTGTAGTAGTAGGAGCGATCCACTGGCATTGCGAGCGATGCCATAAACACGGCGCTCATAACGCAGATAATAGCGAAAGTCTTCATGTTTCGGGCAAGAAGTATGTCTGAAGTGAAACACTGCGTTTTCTGAAAGAAATGAGTGAGGTTCGAAGGAATGTTGTGGCTTTGAAAGATGGAGCTTCCGTCTTCCTCGACCTGACCTCTATTTATACCAGGTTCATTTGACTCTTTTCTTGATAGCCTCGGCTCCTTTCAGTCTCCGCTTCAATTGAATTTGGAAGGGATTGTGATACCTGAAGTATTAAGCCACGACAGTGTCGCGCAAAATCATTCCAGGTGGAACATCTCCCTTGAGACGAAATCTGGACATTGCTCCGATCCGACTGCTTCATAACCCAAGATGGGCCCTATCTTACACTAAAAAACTTGCTGTAGCACTCCCAAGAATGGCGATAATGAGAGATGCCAATGTGTATGTTCATTACGATTCTGGTTTGGACTCGCGTCATCCCATTCCTTCTCTGCATGCCGAAGATATAACTGTTCAGTCGTTCCAGACGCTGATTTTGTGAACCCAAGGAGCTTCCCATATGGAATATGTGTAGACAGCTTTCACCAGCCGTGCGCCTCACGAAGACTTGTCTGTCACCTCCATAAATGCATGCTGCCCGAGGTTGTCTGCCTGGGCTACGTAACGGCTGTGCAAGACGGAACGAGTTTGGAGCAGGCTCAAGGAATTTGGATTTGACGTAGGTATAGGAGGTGCCCCATGAAATTCTGTGCCTTGGTACGAATTAGGTACCAAAGTTACCGGTTTCTGCGTCATTTCAGGCGTCGATCCAGAATCAGTATTCCGAAGCGTTGTCAGGGAGCTGAGGCAGCTCACCATGCATACACTGCGAGCTCAAAAGAGGCTCTCTCTCTATTACTATTACGAGCCCCTTTGACATGGCCGTTGTCAAGGAACATGTGCTCTATCCGAACTCGTGAACAAAAATGAAAAACAGGACGCATTATGAACAAATCCAAACCTAAAGCGGGGTTCCGCGTCGGGCTGGCGACATCCCGTTTTCGGTTTAGATTTGTTCACGTGCCACGCATGTACTCAAAGAATACTGATTCGGATGAGATTTTGTGGCACATTTCCATATATACCTTCAAGCAAAAGAAACAATGCAAAATCAACACAAATGAAACATCTCATGTAATTGAGTACTCTTTGGGTCTTGCCATTCTATCTGCGAAAGAGTATCTATCCACTCCGTACGGCCAGGAACGAAAACCTAAGGGTTGATACGGGGTGGTCATCATGATGAAGAGCGGAGTATACATGTTTACGTCCTGCAGTGAAAGGGCATATCCAAGGCATTGGTAAGCCGCTGTAAGTTACATTGACGAAAGATCCTGACTATGCCCTGTCATACGAACACAGAGTTGAAGGGCATCATTCCGTATCCTGGTCATCACCGGAGTACATGTGTACTTGAAGAGATGTTCGTGCCTTGTAAGGGTAGTCTGAGATTCATTTCTTCTTCCCCAGATTTTCAGTGCTTCAATATTGAGCACTTTCATGATAGCTTGACTATCAGGTTTCAACGTTCCTCCGCCTCCCAGAGACCAATTCAATAAACAGAAACCGATTGACAGGCTCAGTTGCAAGAAAGAAAACAAATTGCGTTTTCGTACTATTCTACCACTCATGAGTGATTGCATAACCGATTGCATAACCGGTATTCAAAAAGTGAAAGGAAGTCACGAACTGCCTGCCAAGACCTTTCTTGTTTTAAGCTGAAACAACTTTACTTCCCATCATTTACTACGCACTGATACCATACGCACGCACGCTTTTTCACTGCCGCATAGTCTTTGCCATTTCGAAATCGAAATATATTTCGCGACATATGTATAGAATGAGTATAGGTTTTCCTTCCTTTCTGCCGTATGTTCGTCGAATACGTTCGTGCAAACACACGGTCGTACATAAATAGAAGAAACCTTTCGATATTAAGTTCATGAGCATAGAGGAGTCTCGTTTATTCACTTTGTATTGGATCACAATTTATATCTCGTCTTCCCATTATTGAGACAGTCTCCCAGAAATTGTCTCATCTTGGCTCCATTTCAATCATTACGAGCACACCTGCTGTGCGCTCTAGAGCAATAGAGCTATAATCTAGTGCTTGATCACTGCGTCGCCTCCCGCACCACCCGCACCACCAGTAGCAGAATTAGAGAAGGATCCTGTGATTGAACCGCCTCCGATCACAGTACCAACGGCACCATTAGCCACTGTGGCTGTAGCAAACCCGCTACCACCTGTCTGGGATCCAAAATTAGTGTTTGATCCCGTGCCTGATACCGCAGAACCACCAACACCAGCTACAACGCTCGCCCCAATTGCAGTTGCTGACCCGCCATTTCCGCCGTTTCCTCCTATCGCAAGAGACTGCTTCGATCTCTTGTACGGTTGATACCCCTTATAGTAGGACATTCGGATCGGCGCCGCCGAGGCCAGCGCAATCATGAGGGCCAATATAGCGGCAAACGTGAACGACTTCATATGTTTGACGGCGAAATCTGCAAACCACGGAGAAAAATGGATCTGTACTGAAAGAAGGGTGTTGATGCTGATGAGCTGAGGTTCCAAGCGGAGAAAGAAGAGTCTCAGGAAGGTCTTTTAAAGACAGAGAGCCAAGACCGTGACGTATCTCTTGCAACTCTGCTCTCTGGTTGCAGTTGAATTCGGATAATCTCTTGTTTAGTCATGCCACTTAAGTTTGTGAGACAACGGTAAGTAGCGCATTTCCAACATATCACGATTTGCTCGATTGGACAACACTCGTAATCGTTCAAAGGACGGTCAAATTGAGCCTCAACACAAGAAGCGTTCTTGTGAGGGCAACAGCCACGGCTTCTGAAGTTTCGTCAAAGATGCGGTGCGGCTTTCTTCACTTGAAGCTTCTTAGGGCCTTGTTCACGATAGTGATTCTGATACTTGCAAATTCGTGCACTATAATCCAATGGACAAATGTCATTTTGAACCTGAGTTCCTACCTGACTCAGAAGAGGTGCCATAACTGCGGCCGGCAAATTGTCTCATGTAGGCTTTGTCTGCCCCTTCTACAGGATAATTTTTCCCTTTATGTTGGCGCCAAACAACAATAATATCGTTTTGTGGGCGGATGTTTCTCTTGTTGAATTTAGGTCCGAACTCTGCTGCAATCGATTGCTCTTCGAATATACCCAACATTTGACATTTCATCTCTTTGAGGTATACGCCTAGTGCGAAATCTGTGCTGCAGATTTTGCGAATCTCAAGTTCCGTTGACGTGCGGTGGGCATAGCCATATTACGGGACGTTCTTGTGTTTGAGTCAAACGCAGATTCTGCTGAGAACGCCTCCGTACAACATTTAGATCTCGTACAACCTTTCTTATCCGAAGGGCTTGTTGACCTTGCATGGAAAGCATACAACGGTCTGATGTGTTGTCCGAATTAGGCCTGACAGGAAAGGGTTTTTCTCTTTCTTCTGACAGTAGGCATCAGATGCAAGTTAATTCTGTTAGCAGCTTTCAAAAGTAAGCTTCGAGGTGATAGTATATTTGAGTACCACATCGACAGGCAGCCATTTTGCTTTGATTTACCCTGCTGAAAAACTGCAACTTTAGATTGGAATTGCATCTTCCAGGAGAGAACGCCATGTTTTCCCGACTCTATGAACAAATTTCGCAGGGAATCCATAAACGGATAACGATCAAGTTGAGTTTTGTACCGCGCTCCACTGACTTTGGACTTACAACCAACACAGTGATGTACGCGACCAGTTTTGGATCCCGATGTTGAAGATGCATGACATATCTTCTGACCTAAACACTAGACTCTACCCACTCAACTACGGAGATCTCCTGACAGTATCACTTCTAATCTACGGCTGGCGGTTGGTTCAAAAGCGTGCGGAGTTCAGTAGTGACCAAGTGTTGGATGATCCTACTGTCACAATGACGAGCACCTTTCCCCTGTCTATTTTCTCTTTAGCAATTGCTTGCCTGACAAGCAGGTTCAGTTCTGGTGCCATATAGACAATACTGCAAAAGTTAGACAATCCTACAGGAAATAGCCTCAAGGGTGAGACGTTATAATGTCTCCATCCTTGGTGATAGCAGCTGCCACACGCAATGCCAGTAGTATGAGTGTATCGTCTTAGTAGAGGGCCACCACTAGCGTCGCCCAAATTCAGCTTCTTTAATGGAAGATGCGAATGGGGATTGGGGTGAGTCGCGATCCAATCATCATCACCTTCTGGATCAAACTTCAGGAAGCGCTTGAAATCGGCGGTATAAAAGGCTGTGTTACGTTTTCGTGACCGTGAAGATACTCGTCCACAAGCTCCAGAACACATTGTTTGACACAAAGATCTGTTTCATATTATCAGCACCGCCCTCTCTCAAGTACAATGAAGTCGTTCACACTCGTTGCGGTTTCCTCTCTCTTGTTCATTTCAGTTCTTGGTGGACCTGTTTCCCGCGGATGGTACAACAAACCCAAGTATGGCTACACCAAATCTGTTGCTGTCGGAGGAGATTCTGGTGACGGAGGAGATGCTCTCGCTGTGGGGGCAGATGTTGCCGCTGGTATCGGAGGGTCGGCGGTAGGAGACACGGGCAAGAATATCAATATTTATGGTTCTCAAGCTGGTGGGGACGGCTCCGCTATTGTTACTGCCGCGAACGGTGCAGCTGGAGTAGCGGACGGTTATTATAGTACCATTGACGGTGACTTTGACAATGAAGCTAATGGTGGTGATAGTGGCGATGGTGGTGATGCCAGGATTTACCATTAACAACATGAGCCATGTGAAGGTGAGCTCTGGGGGGAAAGTTTGGAAGAGAACTTAATGTATTTGATGAAGTAAACGAATGCGCAGAGCGATATCCTCGAAGACAAGACTCAGTTTCTTTCAAAACGTTTGAAAAGTTGCATTAACTTTACATGTAGAACTGCATCGCTGGTTGAACCAGAACATCGACCTCGTCGCGCGAATGAAGACCTTTCATTACACACAGCACCTCTCCCAAGAAAGGAGCTGCTGCCAAGGAAAGGGAGGGTTGGGGAAGACACGCAACCGCAGCTAAAGAAGCTAGACTCCCGAGGTTGGTGGTGATGCCAACGCCATCCGAGAGCTCGCGAAAATGGATCATCACCAAGCGATTGTTGTATACGTGTAGAGAGCCTTGTCATGAGCTGCCGCGTGTCAATCGCGTACAGAAATCTATTTTGTTCGCCGAAAATCTAGCAAATTTGTAATTCGGACTTCTTAACTACGTGTGCTTGTCGTGTCAAGCGACACGTACTTGCCTACATGAGTGTTTGGTCAAACGAGTCGTACATGTGTTCTAGAAATCGTCGTGTACGACAACCACAGAGCCGGATACTCTCGAGAGGTTGGTTACCTTCTCGCGAAGTCAGCCCCAAAACGCAGATTTGTCGCGGGCGAATGTCAGAACGGCAACAAATATTTCGTTCGCCACCTTACCTTCTGCCACGCATTTGCCCTTATTGCCGAAAGACATGACATGTTTACCCCATATAATTCTGATCTGGTGCACAAGATCTTTACTTTCGACAATACGTTCTCTGCGTGTGCAACGAAAACTTTACGGGCTCGTTATACTGCTACTACCTAAATCGACAATCACAGGCCACCCCAAAGGAACTGAAATCAAAAGGGCCATTCACGGTTTTGGAGTATGATTAATCGACCCAGGTAACGTATTTGGACATGTATTCGAATGCAAATTTACTTTGTGCATGAAGTCTTGAAAACAATGGTATCAACTCCTTTGTTCGAGCTGATTGTCGACATTTGTAAGCTTCTTTTGCATGTCATAACTTAGTGTGATCAGGTACAGCAGGCAACTATGACAGCGCTGGGTTTGTCCAGCTGCTTTCATGTGACGTAGATCCATATCCCAATCTATTTATACGAAACAGACGCCCTTGCCTTAACTACGACCCCGTCGTCACTTCCAGTTAAATTGAGCACTGGCGTACACGATGTGTGTGTTATCTTTATCATCTTCACAGTCACATTGTCTTTTTGAAAGCCATTCTCCACACTGTGACACCATAATGGGTAGTTTTCCCGCCTTATTATTGCTCGCCAAAGCTAAAGCTCTGTGAGGAAATTCTTAGTACGTTGGGTTTTGTTGGTGCAGCCATGTCTGATACCGCGTGCGAACAAGTACAGCTTATGCACGCAGTACACTCAATCAGGCTAAGGCTGTTCTCGCGTTAGGTGGGTAGGTGTTCTAAAAACGAGATCGTGATGCGGCCGGAGAGCGGATTGTGGAGGAAAAAGTAGATTTCCGGCCATGGACGTAAAGAACATTCCATGCCCACCGCCGGCGTAAAGTGCATCTTGCACAATGACGCATTTGCAATTGGCTGTAATAAACCTACTTCGTAGTGTTCATGTCCTCAAAGTGCAATCCAATGCGACGGTAGCCAAAACGGTGCTCGGGAGCACGGGAAACTCAACATGTCCTCAAATGATACGCTCTAAGAAGAATGTCGGTTCGTCAAATAAAGTGCTGTATGAGTATTTGTTTCCTTATTTTCATAGAATTCTTTTTTTTTGTGCCGGTGTCACGTTTCATGTAGGCACTGTAAAATGTAAGCTGTAAGATGCAAACAACGGGACGCTTTAATAAAATGTTACAGGTTAATGTATCGCCGCATACTTCAAATATTTGCAGAGCGTGTTCAAGAACCTGCAATATGTCTTTGTCCATATTCAAGAACTGTAATCTACTTGTCCAAATTTGATGCTCACGCAAAGATACACAGAGAACAAAAGTATTGGCTTCAACCGCACACCCAGTAAAAAGATGAACTAAACCAAACATTACAAATTTTGCTACAAAACAGCGTTTTTTGCATTATATACATTGTTATACTGCTTAACAAAGCAGTGGTGGTGGTCCAACTTCAAAATATCTTTATCGTACAGCTCAAATATAGTTTTGCTACACAATCAAAATTTAAACATAAACATAGACCTGCCCATACAAATCAAAGAAACTTTTGTGTACTAAAATGTTCGGAAAAACATTCAGGTTGTCTACAAAAATGCATTCACGAAACATTTCTTCCTGCTTTCAAAAATGTGCATTGTAGGCATGTTTTGTGCAAACCTTCAAACGTTAGCGAACATTTAGAATTAAGCAAGGCAATTAATTTTGATTCTTCGTGACCAATACGATTTTTTTTAGCCACACCAACTTTACAACAGGAAATTTAAGACTTTAGCAGTTTTTCCGTGCCACCTCTTCTCATAGAAAAAAAAATGTTTTGTTCCGCCACTAAAATCATATTCTTGTACCTGGCCGTAATTGTGTACAGTATTTATGACTGATTATTTTGATAAATCGTGGATACTGGCTGACTGGGAGCATCTTGAAACAAAAACCGCACCGACTCGCATTGCTGGTGTAGAACAAAACGTCTTTTTCCGATAAAGCCGCTAATAGCGCTTCATTACTACTAGATCCGTTGCGACGGTAACAATCTCGGTTATGACTATCGGTAGGGAGGATTGGCCCATTCTGGGAGCTTACCAGAGAAGGGTATAGTTTCCGGACATGTGTAGTGTGACCGCCCCTGGCGGACGCCCCGTGAGTCAAGAGGGTACAGTGAGGCACACGTGGCCAATACGGGCCACGGTGCCAGCAGTGAATAGTAGTCTAGGGTAGCTTAGTGCCAATATTTAGGCGACGGCGACCGCCGTCGCCCCCACTAAGTAAACGCCAACAAGAGGAATCTTTGCTCTAACTAGTTCCGCTGGTGAACGGTTCTACTCCATTGTGAAGAGGATCGCACTACTCCGGTGAAGTTATCCCCTCTTTCCAGCCAAGGAATTACTGTCCGTACGCTACGGTATTACTTACTGCTTTTATTGTTTGTCCCTGTGTTGTTACTCTTACGTTGCTTACCCACCGTTGTGGTGTGTTCCGGCCTGCGTACACAGGTACATAAAGCGTTGTTTTCGCCATCCACTCCTGTTTCCTGGGTTTGTGTCCCACGTACACGGCCCAACTTCCCCGTTCCTTTCCCCTTTTTATCCCCGCTAATTCTGATCTTCCCACTCTGGTGGTGTGCCCCCGCCTCATCGGGCCCACCACATTCGTGGATCCTCCTGACTCACCTCCGTCTGCAAGTCAGGAAGAGGTCGCCCGGAGTTACGCCCGGCACGTGTCGACCTCACCGGAGGGCTCTATCGCTGCGCCACCCCTTCATAGGGAGCAAGGCTGAACACCTTGAGAATGCCGCGCACGCGGGTGGTTTTTGTCTCCTTCCGCGGAGTGGTTTTGCTCTACAGTGTGCGTCTGTGTATTTAAAAGTAATTCGTCTTTCTGAAACCAAAAAATTATAATCCTCCAACGCCAATAAAGACGCACTTAAAGACGTCTACTTAGTAATTTATTCAAAACGCATTTCTCTCGTACCTCGTGCGCTAGGCCTGAAAGGTACTTGCAGTTCAACACACAACTGTTTTAGTTGGACCTTAATAGAAAAAATGAGCGTTTTTTTATTTTGAACCCAACGCGCAGCAAGAAAAACGCGCAACGAGGTGAATGCAAAGAAACGTAAACGAGGTGCAAAAGCAATTGACTCTTGTTTACCTTAAGAGATCAGGCGCTCTGTAAGTTCGTGTCTGTGTGGGGCAAACTCGGAGGAGTGAAACCCACCAGACTGTCCGAAGGTCCGCTCTCGAGAGAGATGGCAGACGAGTGACAGAGCCCTCTGTACCACCGTAGCTCGGTTGTAAGGCCTAAGTGGCAAGTGGCTATACCTACAGACGTGCTAGGCCACGTCGTGAGGAAACGATGAGAAACTCCAGGGATGGGGTGGTATCGGCAACGATGAAACACGACCAACGACAGGTGTAGTCCCGAGAGGGAAAGCAACAGAAAACAACAACCAAACAACACCCACACGCGACGGGTAGGGCCTCCTCGGCACTGTGCCCGGAGCGGGGCGAGATCCTCCAACGGTAATGCACGGGTTTCCGTAAACACCGCAAAACTCTATACAGAGTCGGATCACTTCGTAATCTAGTCCTATACCTCCTCGGTACGACATTCAGGTCCTGACATCAACGAAAGATGTTCCTCAAAGGTATCGAGAGGGTAGGAACACCGTAACCAGACGTGGCTATACTCGCGAGAGTGATAACCTACGTAGGCGGCTGGCGCCAGAGCCTCACTCGTGTAGAGTCCACTCAGGAGAGCGCTACTCGACAAAGAGTTCACTAAGAAGTGCTCGGGTTGACTTTACAAAGGTGCTCGCGACGACGAGGTCGAGCTCACCTAAGTAGGTCTAAACTAACTATGTACACGTGGTGCCCACCCGCAGGGGTCCGTACACGTGGCTAGCCCAGTGTCAGACGCCTCAGGTGCACTACCTATTGTCCCGTAATATGCACACACACGGTGGTGTCGTACACGCGTCCACCTAGCGGTATTGGCCAGCAATGGCAATCCTGATTACAGGTAACTGTGGGAAAGCCATTCCAAAAGTAATCGCTAAAATTGGGTCCAACTCATAACTCTTTGAGTGCATCCTCGTATCACTCCCCTGAGTATATGAGGCGCATCATGCTGATAACCACGCAAATTGCGTTGCTCTACACTTCCGAGTGTTCTCGCGCCACCCGCTCTGCCCAAAGCCACCTCCGAGATTCCAAGTATTGCAGAGAGCCACACATGGTGCACCACTCGAGCAGGGCGACGTCCTACTCTGCCACATAATCGACGACGCCGGGGTAATCTGCTCAAACTGGAAAACGCACCACGTAACGGCACTGCAGCGAATCACTTAACGCCGTTTCCAGTTGCATGGACTACCAATCAAGCACGAAAAGTCCTCGGAAATTGGAAACATCTCTCAAGATTCTATAAGCTTCATAGGCTGGCGCATCAATCTGAAACAGAAGTATGCATTGCCAGACCCGCGGAAAGCGATAAACACAATCATAGAAGCCAACAAACTCGCCACAGCGGAGATTTTCACCACCGAGGCCTTACAGACGGTAACCGGGAAGTTGATCTGGTCGGCACTAGGACGTCGGCAACTGCTCTCCATTCTCCTCAACGTCTACCGACTGACACAACACAAGAGAGCACCAACCTCTATGAACCAAACCCTGATCAGCAGAACGAGAGACGAGCTAAAGAATCTGGCCGCCCTGCTCCCAACAGCAATAGTATTCCTCGCACAACCGTTTGCGGACATCGTCATCTGCTTTGACGCCTCCCCGACAGCGGGAGCCGTCGTATTCACGCAAACAAACCCAGACCTCATCAGGTCAATGTGGGCCGAGGCGGACGACGTGAAAAGAAAATGCAGAATGGAAGACTTCGTTGGAAACGCAGAGTGGGTCACTGCGTTTGCCCACCAGTGGCGTGATGATGCGCACATCAACGAGCTCGAAGCAACCACTGCATATCTTGGGTTGGAATGGGCTGCATCCATGGGAATCCACGACATGAGAGTTCTGATTTTTTCAGACTCTCTGGTCACCGTGTACGCTCTACAAAAAGAACGATCGTCTTCCAATGCGTTAGCACTTCCCTGTCGCCGTTTTGCAGCCCTCGCCGTTGCACACGGTATAACACCCGCACTATTTCACATACTTTCAAAGCTCAACCCAGCCGATCATCCGTCAAGGGTGTTAACCAAACCAACAATCAATGCGACACACCAATGATGGCGCCCCTCTGAAAAGCTGTACGATTATGGATCTCTCTAGAAATTGAGAAGAGACGGAGGAACCGCAACCACTCCATCCGCCCCAATCTGCCTGCCCGGAGCAACACACACCAGCAGGCGTGGAGTAACCAAGTCTCATTCGGAACGCAACGAAGCTCGTTAAGAGATGTAGCGAAGACACAAAAGACCAGGTCACGCGCAACGGCCGTGAGCGTGCAGACCAGCTTCCAAACGTTCTTTCGACGACACCCTCTTCTCTGCGCAAGCATAAAACCACCAACAGTCCAGCGCTACGCATCAGCTCTCGAGACTTTCCAGCGACATCTTGTCACGCGTTCACCAACAGACAAGCTTCTCGACCTAGCCATTCTGAAATACATAGAAGAACGGTACCAAATCACCAGCTCAGGAGGTACCAAGCAGGAAATGAACAATCTCGTCTGCGCTCTATACGCCATGATCCCGAGGCTTCGAAATAATCTCGGCAGATGTCAAAGAGCTCTCGACGGGTGGGCAAAACTGTGTCCCGCTCAGAGCTCTGCCCCCCTTACACTCAGCATGATAAACGCTATAGCAGCCTTTATGCTATACAGCAGCATGCCACAAGCAGCTCTTGCTCTCACACTTGCCTTTGATGGATATCTTCGTGTTTCAGGAGTACTGTCATTAACATGGGACCTTGTAGCCTTCCCAGGTGACACCCGTTTGAACAGCTACGGGTCATTAGTTGGTGGCGTATGCATCAAGGACACCAAGATAGAACCGTTCCAATTTGTGCTGCTCCGGCAAAAAGAGACAATCACGTTGTTACAAGCTTACAAACCAAACGCATCGCGATCAAATGGCAGAGAAGGTTTTTTTACTATAAACCCTGGAAAGTTTAGCAGACAACCTAAAAAAGGTATGGACTTACTTTGGTCAGGAAATATACGTATTACCCCTCATTGAGCTCGAATTGGCGGAGCTTTGCATGATTCCCTCAATGGATCGTCATCAGAATCTATTGCTATACATAGACGTTTGAAATCACTGAATTCTTTATGACACTATCTCACAAACGGCAGATTGTGGATTATGCGTCTGAATATTTCTATCGAATTTCAGAGCAACATATCGGCATATTCAAAGAAGTTTGAAGAATTTTGTTCTAATCGCCATGCAGAACCGACTGCGTGTTTATGACGCGCAAGTGTGGGTTGGCACGGTCAAATTCTGTAATGCAAATTTTGAGTACGGATGTTTTTGCCGTAGCCGTAAAGTTGTTTGAGCAACTCTCGGTTGTTTGCAGAAAGCCATTGAACTTACACACATATTCACAGTGTAGATGTTCTGGCTAACGAGTAGCGGAGTAAAAGGAAAATGGCTTTTCTACGAAAGTAGTTTTTACTTTTGGCGCAAAAGTTTAGACGACGACGATGTACTGAACTGGTAGAAGACAATTGCGCTCGGAAGGAGGTAGCGTGCTTCTCTGTCTTCGCCAGCTCTGTTGCCGTTGTTGTCAAGAACTCTTTCTCGAAACCACACTTAATATCCTACCCAGAGATTAGACACGCTATCGCTGTAAGGAGCCCTGGCACGGTCAAATTCTGTAATGCAGATTTGAGTACGGATGTTTTTGCCGTAGCCGTAAAGTTGTTTGAGCAACTTCCGGGTGTTTGCAGAAAGCTATTAAACCTACACACATATCCACAGTGTGGATGTTCTGGCTAACGAGTAGCGGAGTAAGAGGAAAATGTAGTGTAGGATATCAAATGGATGCAATAACAATCATAAACTGTAGAGTTTCCACTTAACACTCCCACTACTTGAGCAGAACGACTAGTCACTATACTAATTTTTACATTGTTCTTAGAGCGTTGTGACTACTCTATTTGTCATTTTTGTGACTAATTGACTACCCATTCTATTTTTTTGGTAGTCACATATACGCCCCTGCCTTTTACCTTCCCGTGTTGTTCTATATGCTTCAAAAAGGATCATCCCTGAGTTATTCATTATCAACTGTCAAAAGCATTTCGAGGTTTTGGTCTTCGAACTGCAACAACGCGGCGAGCTTGGGCGCTTCCCATGGCAAGTGCGAGCGAAAAGTTAGGAGGTGTGGAGTTCGATGCCTCCAAATTCACTGAGGGGAGCTGTGAGGCGGCCTTATATGCGCCGCTTCTGATCCCAGGCTTGGATCAGGACAGTGCTGAACACCACCAACAACAACGGGGCCCCCCAGAGATGTATCTCTGTGTGGTGCTCGTTGTGTCACTGACGTGTGCCAGACGATGCGCGTGGGAAGCGCTGAATCTAATCCATCTGTAGCCTATCAAAGTAAAGAGCAGCACTGTTGTGCGTGCGTGCGTCGTCGAGTGCCGGCCACTACAGAGCTGTTCGGAGCAACCGAATGAGGTCTTTTAGCTTTGACCTCCGCAAAAATTTTCTATCTTTACCAGGTAGCCATGCCTTTACTGTAACGAAGAGAACCGAACAGGATGACGATGAAACGTAGTTCTCATGCCTTCCAACGTAATCAAGCGTAGTACTATTCGGGTACACATCTAATGGGATGATAGCTAGAGAAGTACATTCTTTATAGCGTTTATCCCACACATTCAAAGACATTTCGAACTTTTTCCTCAGAGAGCCCACTCGAAGCATGAGCCGATGGCTGCTTATCTACAGAATCTGTAGTACAAATGCGCAACAACTGATGCTTCTCAGAGACAGCCTCGCAGAGGGCGCTAATTTACGTAGGCTTGCGTTCCTTTTCTCTTGAATGCTCATTCCGCTGAGTTCTAAGAAATTCAAATACAATAGAATCACTCCTGAGTTCAGCGGTGTTGTCCAAAAACTTCTTTCGTTCGGCTGTAACAAAGTTGTTGCACCTCGTGAAGTTTCGAAAGAGGCAGACATCCAATATAAGTATTGCCCAAGAGTGGTTCATGAGATCGATGTTTATTGAAGCACAGCTCAGTCGCTGTTCAGCTTGCGGTTAATGTTTATGCAGTGACACCGGCACTACGCATTTCGTCAAAAAAGGGGCCGGTACTAACGTCGAGCTGGTGAAGAGGGCCTAATACTTGCCACCACCGCTGCCGCCACCACCACTGGAGCCGCCACTGATAGCAGCACCACCAGCTCCTCCAGAGCCTGCTACAGCAACGTTTGAGAACGTTCCGAGGATAGTTCCATCACCAAGTACAGTGCCAGCTCCACCGTTCGCCACGTTCAGATCAGCGAACCCGGTTCCACCTGCGACGAGTCCACCGTTGAGGAGATCACCACCACCAGAAACACCAGCACCACCTATTCCAGCAGTGACCACAGCGCCGATTGCGCTTGCACTTCCTCCGTCACCACCCGCACCGCCAATGGCGGTTCCAAAATCGAAGAATGGGAATGCAATAGGAAAAATTGGTACCGGAGCCGGGACAGGGGCTGGAGCGGGAGCAGGAGCAGGAGCCGGTGCAGGAGCCGGGGCAGGGGCTGGAGCCGGCGCGGGGGCTGGAGCCGGCGCGGGGGCTGGAGCCGGCGCGGGGGCTGGAGCCGGCGCGGGGGCTGGAGCCGGCGCGGGGGCTGGAGCCGGCGCGGGGGCTGGAGCCGGCGCGGGGGCTGGAGCCGGCGCGGGGGCTGGAGCCGGCGCGGGGGCTGGAGCCGGCGCGGGGGCTGGAGCCGGTGCAGGGGCTGGAGCCGGTGCAGGGGCTGGAGCCGGTGCAGGGGCTGGAGCCGGTGCAGGGGCTGGAGCCGGTGCAGGGGCTGGAGCCGGTGCAGGGGCTGGAGCCGGTGCAGGTGCAGGGGCTGGAGCCGGCGCGGGAGCCGGCGCAGGTGCAGGTGCCCGCCTTGGCTTGTGCGGTCTCTTCGGAGTTGGATCCGGCTGTGGCTCGGGAGTGGGATCCGGTAGAGGAACAGGGGTCGGATCCGGCACAGGCACAGGCGTCGGATCCGGCACAGGCACAGGCGTGGGGTCAGGCATTCGCGGCTTGTAGTAACCAGTGCGTGAAACCGGAGCTGCCGCTGAGAAAGTGAAGAAAACGGCCAGAACAGCCAGGAAGAAGAGGGTTGATGACGCCATGACGGTTGCAATTGTCTGTGGTCGTGGAAGTCTTGCGATAACGAGTAACCTATAGCGGAAAAACGTTGAGGAACTTGGTGAGGGATTTTATAGGAGTTTTAGGGTGCAGTTGACAGTGGATCTACACTTTGGGTTTAATCTGGCGAAGATAGTACCGAGCCGGTACTAGCAGTCCAATCGTTCCGCATTGCAGTACGGTGTTTGAGTGATGGTCGAGTCAACAAGAGCGCCCGCCGAATTTGGGGGAAGGCAGCAGTACGGCAATGTAAGCGACGGTTTGAAACTCAGCCGTTTGATTTGTTCGGCTGGCTTGCACATCGGTTGTTTGCCCTGTTGAGTAGAATCGTGGTGTCAATTAAGCTTTGAGTGAAATCCAGGGTTTACAAAGGAATATAGAGGCGGGGACCGATGCGGATGCCGAGCAATTGAGGAAGCTGCTTGGCGAATCGACTGAAACAGTCACCTCCGTGACGACTCCGTAGGAGAACCATTGCTGAACATTTGATTGGCGACGGCTAATCGATGCATGTTTGTCCGGCACGACCGCAACGTTGATTCTGGACTTCGTATAAAGTCTATGATGATATGACGTATCGAGCTGGCCGCTCGATACGGCCGGCTGTATATTAGTACGGCAGCCAGTCATTGGCAAGGGCGCTGGAGCACCTCTTTTTATTTGTGTACACAACAGTTGTCTCGTATGTATACATTTGTATAGGATATCCCAGCGAATAGGATTGTGCTAATTCAGGACGAATACGATATCCAGGCCCGTTCCGTGCGTGTACCAGCATGGTAGTGCTGGCCTGCTACAGGGAGCACAGATTGTATATTACGTAATGACATTCTATAGAAGCCTATTAAATCCGTGATGCGGAAGTCGCTCGGCATCACAAGAGGACACGACACGCCTGGCGCCCATTCTGAAGGGCTTAAAAAGCTAATCTCCAACCGCTAAGGTCACTCCCAGGAGTATTGGCTTTAGCAGCTTCCGATTCGTAACTTCCGAAGCCGTTGACGCTGCGATACGAGACCGCAGCACATAGAATCAGCATCTGTGGAAATCAAGAGGCAACGGCCGTGGTGTCGTCTGCCCCCAACGGCAGCACTGCGCTGCATCGGCTGCAGGCGGAAGAGGCAGTCGGGCCACAGTGGCGCTGCAAGACGGGCGAGGTGCTGACACCACACACGCCACTAGATTTTATGCTCGACCTACAGCGGCGTCGCGTCATGCGCGCGTGACGCAAGCTGCACGCGATGTTCACGTGCCTCGGTGGACCAAATACTTAGTTCCTGCACTGTTGCTGCTGAGCAGTGTACAGCTAGCGATGCATTTCCATACACGGGTATCCTTAAGGATACCTTGGCGAAACTTACGATTTTGCTTCGAGAAAAGAGTACACGTAGTGTGAAGCTTGGTACGCGAAACACATAGAAGGTATCCTATAAGAGACTGTACAAGCTTACTCGTGCAGGTGCTGAGAAGAGTTGCAGTGACGCCAGCACCAAGCCGGTACCGTCGGAATCATCAGAAACTCATGCGACTAGCAATGGGAGCTTCATTCAGCGGCGCTTTTTTGAGTGTCTGTGCGCTGCTTGTACCTTTTAGCAACAAGCATAACGTGTAGCCCCTGACGCGCCCACGTTCGCCTGCATTTCGCTAATGAGTGGCTGAGCATGAAACTTGTGTCCGCCCTCACAGCCACGTCATGCCCCCGTGCGTCTCTGGCTCTAGAACCCAACCGGCAAAGGGTGGCTGTTTCTTTCTGCCATACGTGGAGGCGTGTAGTAACACGCTAGAACACGTGTGTTACACCCACACCTTGGACGAAACAGCCGCTGCGCACGATGACTGCATGCATTTTAGTGCCATTCCTCCCTTTCTGAGAAAAGTTTGTGGAAATATCCCAACACCTCAACCCATCTCAAAGAGTCGCGACTCCTCCTTTGTTTGCCGCTGTATCGTTTCCTTCAACATCTTGTATTATGACGAACTACTCAGACTCTTTCATACTTCTCCAACTTTCGGAGAGCATCACGTCGACCAAACCTCTCTCATGAATTCTTTCCAGATACGAGTTGAAAGTGTCTCGAGATTGCTTCCAAGATTTATCAATTTTACGTGATGGTCGAAAGTAGTGAATCCTCCCGAGAGCATTTCAGAAATTTCTGCACCACTTTCTCGTTTGAAAGTTTTCTCCCTTCCCCAAACTCGTTCCCGCAGTCGTCGATGTTCATGTCTACGTGTGCTATTTTACTTGTGCGTGTCTAATTCAAGTCGTGTCAGGTAAGTAAGTATTATTGACCTATTAGACCAATGCTGAAAGAGAGTCAATTCTGTGCCCTGCCACTCTTTATGCTAGTCACATCGCCCAGCATGATGCCACTCGATGCTCGGTCCCTACTGCCTCACTATTATAATTATTTAGTCTCCCCAGTGTTACGAACAATGACGGTGATCAACTAAATATGCATATTGCATTAGATAATGTCATACATGACTCATCCTCATATCAAAGTTATCAAGCTATGCCATAGCAGATGCGGAAGCATCACCATTACCTCCATTACCACCAGGTCCGGCGTTCGCAACATTTGCAAATATACCGGCGAGAACAGCAGTACCACCATTATCAGCAACCACGTTGCCAGCAGCCCCAGAACCAAGGGAGCCAATGAATGCTCCAGCACCCCCTACACCACCTCCATCACCATCACCCCCGATTCCAGCTTGGGCAGAGACACCTTGGGCAGACGCGTTACCGCCGTCACCACCTGGACCGCCGGTACCAACTGCCGTTGCACTGCTGCTTGTACTCGGCGATGGAATGGAAGAATCTGGGAATCTGGGGCTATCTTGAATGCTAGGTGTTGTTGATGTACTGTCGAATCCAGCATTACTCCCAAAGAATTGAGAGAAGGAGTCAAAGCTCCTAAAATTGTGAGTGATGGGGACTGCAGAAGCCGCAGCGAGAAAGATTGAGATAAGAGTGAATGCGGACTTCATTTTCTGGATAACAGTCATGAAAGAGTGGCTGGGGAAATCGTGAGCAAGTCAAAGGCCTGCAAGTCGGACTCAGTGCGTGCTTAAATACCGAAAGAAGATACTTCTTTGGTGCTTGAGCAGAACGCGGTTATCATTGCTACCGGACGCAAAGACTGTCGACCTCTTACGAAACGAAGCGTGTAGGTTACGATGAAATCAGAAGAATCACTTCAATGGATATCGAGGAACACGCAACGCAGCTTGGTTCTTATACAAATTAAGAAGACAAGAAGGTGTGTTGAATCTGGAAACACGACAATGACCGCGAAATGAGGGTACCGGATCAAATTGCCCGCAATGAATTTATGTCGTGATGTAATAATTATTGGTTAGTCTGTATGTCTACGTGATTCTGTCAGTGGGTACTTTTGAGATAAACATGCTCCGCAAAAGGATGTTTCTATTTTCACTGGACAAGTGCTACGATTAAAATGATGGATCAAGTTGAGGCCTCCTTGGAACGGTGTAGGCAGGCGTAGATCTTTCTCATGGTTTTGTAACGATTACGAGCGTAAACAAGGTCGTAATTAAAAACTAGTGTGGCCGACGTAGTGCTCCGAAGTTCACTTTGAACTGTCTTGCCCTGGATGGCAGCCTAATTGTTCTATGAAGCGCCTGATCGCTGGGATTCGCGAAGAGGTCAGAGGACGACGAAGAATCGCCTGACACTCTCTTCATTAGTGCCGCATCTGCATTTCGAGCCTTGATTTCAATCCGTGTAGTTCCATCTCTACCATGTGCAATACGTTCCTTTAGGGACCGTACTGCAGAAGCTCAGACTGTGGAGTTCTGACAGACATCCAAACCTGCTCATAGTCCACTCCGGGAATGTTGACAAAGTGATAACATTTCGTTCTTTTCGGGGAAGTGCTGGTTCCAGACCATTCTTGAAGACTAATTGGGAGTTGCATTGCCAGGAAGCTAACAGCATGCGGCTGTACAAGATGTGCCATGCACGAGTATACATACACATCAAGGTGCTTCATCTCAGCCAGGATTTGGTGCCACGTTCTGTATAGAACTACGATCTGTGTTTCTGCCAGTCAACCTTCGGAGGTAGATATTTCAAACATCGTTGGGATAAACACTATTATTGTATCGCAAGATCACAAGACATCTGCGTCTCGTTTAATGTTGGTAAAGAAGGGGGCAAAACCCGCATCCTTTCTGCCTGGTTGACTCTCCACAAGATCAATTATCCACGTTCGGGCTGGGTGGGAATAGAACATATCAACCGAATCAGAGATCGCAGCGCGATTTCAGCTTCAAAAAGTATTCAAATAAGGGCATCTCCACCGCTGACGGTATAGCGGCATACCGAAAAATTATGCGGTGTTTTGTAGCGCAGCGACACATTTTTCATCTCCACCGGGGCGTCGCTAACTCTATCGGTATCGGCTTAGACTTTTGGAGCGCTAAAAGTCTCGCTATAAATTGTGTTATAGCGAGACTTTGAGCGACGGTGCTATACAGAAAGGACTAATCAAATTCGATTAAATCGTCGTGCATGTCATGCACGAGATGTCGCATGTGCACCTGAACTTAAGTTTTCTTCAAATGGACTTTTCTCTCTCAAAGTTTGCCGCGCCAACTAGTCATCAACACCAGAGTACTGTTGCTATTGCCATATCTTGGCTTGCTTGCGACTCTGTGCCTCTCGCAGCGCTTTAGAGGAAAAACGGAAGACTGAAACAGCACGCAAATCTTTGTATACAATCTAAGCCCTGTCTTGCGCTTGTCTTCTAGTTTCTTTTTTTACTCGGCTGAAATCCAAGAAGCGTAAAGCGTCACGTTTCACTCATTTCGCCGGTAAAGATAGGTGTCTTCAGCGTTTCCGAGTTTTAGCAGCAGCCAGTTGAAGAAGTACACGTCCGTGACGGGTTAGATCGCTATTGAGAACGTCATTTTTGAACGGAATGACGCGAGTAGTAACAAACCCAACGAGAGTTCCATATAGTACCAGCCAAATAAATGTAAATGTGCAGACGTGCACAATAAAATTAGCAACAAATAAAAACGGCTAAAGCCCGCACCAACTCCAGGCGAGGACTCAAAATAATTCGGCTGAAATCTGCGTCAAACTTCAGACACGGATTCGAAACCAAACGGCGAAAGCCCGTGCCAAACTTCAGACACAGTTCGAGTACACTCGGCAAAAGTTCGTGTCAAACTTGAGACAAGAACTTGAAATTATAAAAAGAAATAATGGGAGCCAATCCCCAGGAGCAGGCGAAGGATAAGAAAAAAAAGGAAAAAAAGGAAAAGGCCAAAACCACCAAGTGGCCAAGAGGGGGAGTGGATAACAATTGAAGGAAGCCCACCACACTAAAAGGGGAGAAGAAAGGAAACTTTGACGGCAAGGTTGACCAGCAAGTGTTGCTGTTTACGTGGGGGTGTGGTGGGTGGTGGGTGGTTGGAGAGGACCGTAGAAGGGGCAACTCGAATGCCACTGTGCTTATATAGACGATTGCTACCCTCGATTCTAGCTTTTCTTTGAGGATAGCAAATCGTAGAAACCAATTCTACGCATTTCTAATTTCTACTCTATCGCAAGATTAATTCTAAACATTTTGTCGTCTTACTATTGCCTTACTAGTTTCTCCTCTGGTGTTTCTAGCCATTCAAAGCCTTCCGATGAGCTGTTTAGAAGGTTCCAGACAATTTCTCCACGTCGCGAGCCCCGAGATATTTTCCCCAGATCGACATCAAGAGAATCTGAGAGAAAAATAATTTCTTCCTCCAATTAGGGGATTGGGACGATGACCAACACACAAACAGATATGTCTTGGAGCGAATGCTATATGTGGACCCCACTTTTGAGCAAATTGACACGGGTGGTGATAATTGCTTAAATACGACACAAATATTGCTCGAGAGTACTGGCTTAAACAGCTTAGAATGAAAATGTGGCTCGAAAATACTAGCTTAAACGGCTTAGAATGACAATGTAGCTTAGCAGTAACCGAAATAATCGCGCAACAAAATCAGAGCAGCACGGCTTTCAACGAACGTCTGTAGAGAAACCAAGATTAAAATCTACAGGTAAACGGGGACAAAGACAATGAACTAGAGGACCAGAATAAGTGCAATGCGCAAGCACGATCAAATACTAACAAGCGCTGCAATATAGGAACAAGTCTTAGATTAGGCGTCACACTGCAGCTCAAGGAAGGAAGACAAGAGACTGAGCAAATAGTAGACCTGATATACCTGATCGTTGCCAGCTGTCAATAGGTTTTTCGGTGTAAACTCGATTCTTAAAAGGCTTAAACACGTGACACCCAATAGCTCGGCCGCACACACCGCTGTCTATACTATAGGGTGCCTAGTTGGTACATACGCCCAAAGTTTTGTGCAGACAGCACTTTCTACCCTCTTGTTCAGCAACCCCAGTACACCCAGTGACCGCATTAGACGTGGGTGATTATATACCGTGGTAACGGATATAAAGTTACCCACGCTAATTGCGGTACTGCTAGAGAGATCCTGTGTCAAAAATAATGTGGGTTAGAGGCCGACGAGTCGACGGCGGTCTGCACTGCTTGCCCCATGAGATAATAACTTGTCTCAAGCCGTACAAAAAAACCATCCAGGAGAAGTTCTTCCATTCTCATTCAACATGAGCGTTCCACTCAGTGCTTCTCCCATTGTAGCGGCCTTCCATAGAGCCGCCGCACGACATACTCCCCCTTCTGTGAGTGTAGAATCCACCACCCATTTTGCACTTCCATCTGCCCCGCATGACCCAGAAAGCCACAATGCCTCTCTCACACCGCCCCAGAAGAGATCAAAGGCACCAAGCAATGTGCTAACCATTGCACAAGGAACAAAGATTGCAGCTTATATGATACAGGAGTCTCAGAGAAATGGTGTTAAGAACATAATCACAAAAGCTGTAAGTCGATTTCCGTTACTTTTCCGCAGTTCGTCGAAAGCCAACCCCATGAAAGCAAGTAGAATTTGGCGAAGCAGGGAAGATTATGTTGACGAAAATGGAGACTCCCAAACTCGAGGTTCATGCACGAGCATTACCCGTAACACTCACATCGGAGTAAAGCGAGTGCAGCTGAAAGCACGTGCTGGATGAGGTCGAAAGCCTCGTGAGTGGGTGCATCTCGACTTGGTGCAAGAGTTTGATAGGCTTCGCAGCCTCGGTGTCAAGTTCAACTGGAGAGTCCTGGAGTCCCTCGCTCTGGATCTTATCAAAGATTCAACAAATTCGTTATATCAAAAGGAAACTATCGATGCACGCTCACAGAGAACAATATCACACTGTATCACACGACGATGGGTTCAGACATTCATGGATCGGCACAGAATTGTGAGTCGTTCTCACACCGGAAAATTGATGTTGTCTCCACAAAAAACCGAATTCATTCACAAGCAAGTCGCGTACCATTTGGGAGTTTTGTCCCGTGGATTCCAGAGTGGAGTTCTGAGAGAAGAAGATATAGAAAATATGGACGAAACACACTTCGTTATCAACATGGATAATGGCAAGACTCTCGGATTTTGCGGAGAAAAGTCGGTGAAGTACAGTGATGTCGTCTCCGGAGGAGAGGGAATGACAATGGTGGTGAGAATCAGTGGTGGTCCGAGCGCACGTATTGAACCTGCCTTCATGGTTTTCACAAACAAATCGAGATCTTATCCAATTCGCGGTGTCCCTGATGACGTTCCGGGAGTTTCATATCGCACGGGACCAAAGGGTTGGATCGACACAACAGTTCTTCCGCAATGGTTTTCGGAGCCAAGGGCAATCAAGACACTGCCCAATTCGCGCAGACGAGTCCTCTTTATGGACAACTGCAGCGGTCACAATGACACT
The DNA here is from genome assembly GCA_022539475.1 of Gracilaria domingensis. Lineage (NCBI taxonomy): Eukaryota > Rhodophyta > Florideophyceae > Gracilariales > Gracilariaceae > Gracilaria > Gracilaria domingensis. The sequence goes on from VCMS01000018.1 coordinate 461,354, forward strand.
GAAGAACTGCGTGCTGCAAGGGAACGTATCAAGACCGATGTTAAATTCTTTCCGCCTAATGCCACGCATCTTGTGCAGCCAGCGGATTCGTTCATCATTCAGAAAATAAAATGCGCATGGAACACAAGATGGGAAGAATATAAAATGGAGATGATCAAAACGGGGTCTTGGTCAGAGTCTGGGAAACTTGAAAACCCTGGGAAACGGTTTTTTCTGAAGCTTGCGGCCGCTGCAATTGATGATGTTAATCGTCAGCGAGATGTGGATGGTATAACGTACGCTCGAAAGGCAATGATTCGGACCGGACTGGCTCTCAATCTGAACGGACGCTGGGAAGTTCGACAGCTTTTTCCTGTGCTTCAGGACATTGTAGCGAAGCACAGGAACCATTTTGACGGGGAGATTGTGTCGGAGTGAGTGGTTTCAAGGATGTGACTTGAGTAACGTTAATTCAGTTTATATTAAATGTTGTGGCCCACGTTAAATGCGTTTGCACCCAATATAGTGTGGTACCGCTTTTGCCGTGGCCCACGCTAATCAAGGTACCATCGCTTCACTTTTGATGACAATAAATGGTGTGGGCCACGTCTAATGCGGTCACTGGGTGTAGTGAGACACTTACAAATTTGTTACTTTGAAACCAAACTGGCACTATTTGAGCCTCGTTTTGGCTTTAATTTACCCCTCGGTGCAGCAGGTTAGCTTCTCGAAGATGTAATATCTTCGAGCGCCCCTTCAACAATCAGGTGCCTTGTGTCACGTGAGCCAACAAAAAATGCCGTTGTTTTACATATCTACACTACTTTTTGTTTTTTAATTCTGAATTTGTAGTGCAATGATTGAAAGCAGAAAACCACCACAAGGTTGTTTGACATCTTCCTCTACGGAAGGCAACCGAAATAATAAAGCCTCTCTAGAATAATTGAGGAAGCGACGTGTAAAACCGGGGCCAAACCCTAAAGAATTACATAAAAAAAAATAAGTCTCTTGAATGTACTTCCCAGAGTATCGGTACCACAAAGTGAGAAAAGAATCTGAAGCAAACAAGATCCGGTAATCGGCGCTTCATGCATCTCCCAATGAGCACTGACCCACTTTGGTGACGTGGCGCACACTATCAATGGCACCCTCATTTTTGGTTAAATTTTGAAAGATATTTTTAGAAACCATTATAAGTAGATGTAAAAATTGACTCACGGATGCGAGCGGACGCTGGACTTTGTAGTCGACGTGTAAAGTAAAAACTCAAGGTGTACCCGCCGGGGTTATGCACAGGAACCTTGACACTGGGTTAAGTACATGAACCCTGACACTAAGTCATACACGTGCTTGAACCTCGAGAAGTGCACACCGCAACTTTCATAGTAATGGCTTAATATTTAGTCGATTCCTATATATGTTCTGGCCATCGCTCTCTGGAGCCCACCAAGTGAACTCACCTGAATCGCGTTCTATCTCCCAGAACCGGGCTATAGATACTGTTGCCTACGTAGTTTTACTACTCTTTGCGGCGGAGGGTAACCACGACTGGTCTCGACATATCTACCCCTCAGGGTCCTTAAAGAAGCCTAGGCTTGCACCTACTGTCTGGTTTCATGCTACTGTTCCGGTATCGGCTAACGTCGAGCGTCTTGGCCGAAAGGTGGTGTCGCTCCGGACACAGCCTCATGGTTTACGTACCGTTTCCGCCCCCGTACGGGTATCTTTTGGCCCCACTTTGTTACATTCTTTTGGCACCACTGCGTGGTCGTCGCGCCGCTATCGGCCCTGTTTCCGCCGGTTGGCACGAGTCGTTGCTGTGGTGCAATCCCACGAGTGGGAAAACAAGAGCCGCGTCGCGGAAAGCGCTCCAACAGAATCTTCGAAACCTGCTCTCTATAGAGGTAGATGCAGCAACAGAACCATTCGATAAGGCCACCGGGATGCTGGGCGTAAGTCCGGGTGGCTCCGATCTGAGCTTGCAGTCAGAGGTAAAGGGGAAGAATCGGCGTAGGTATCCGGATGTTCCGGTGTGCCACAGAAAGGGGGGGATCCAGCCCAACGGTATGGGGCAAAAAAGGATCAGCAAACGAGCCGCACTGCGTAGCACTGACTCGTGATAAACGGGAATAAGTGCCAAGACTAGTGGGCCAAACCTGTATAGCAGTGCAGAGAAACAAGAGCAGTATGACGGAAATAATAACGAATAAAGAACAGAAAGATGCCGTAACGACGGTCTAGGACTCCTCAGTGGTAGAGGTCGGATGACTAGCCCCGGATCGCGGCGGTTTGCCCGGTTAGGGGCAAAGAACGTTCGCAAGCGACAAGAAAGTCAGAGCCAGAAGTCTCCTTGAGGTTTACTTCCCATACAGTGGCGGCAATTGCTGCCACCTATATAGGGCACTTGAAAATATCAACTAAAAATACCTAACTATCCGGCGCTGCCAGCCAACACCCTACACGTGTGAAACCGTGGCAGGCTTGCCACGGCGCACCCGGCATCGGGCCAGCTCAGCACACGTGTGCAGAAACGCTACCCTTTCTAGGCATACCCCAAACTAGGGCCATCATTACAGTAGCCTCTCATAACATGAGGTGTCGAAGCCGGAAACGGCTCAACAAACTATGAAAAGCACCTCGGTGCATCCCTATCCAGGGCGTTTTGCTCTACAGTTGCTCCGCTCCCTGGTCGGTTCTTTGTGTACACCGCCCACACGGTTGCTTGTTTGCGATCTCATCTTTAGGGCTTTCTATCTCGTTACCCACCTGAGCTCCGCTCCTTTCTCGGTATTACCACTGTAGGTATAGCCTGTAACTGTCTCCGGTCTTACACCCGGCTTGCTTCTCGCTTGAGCACGGACAGAGGGCTGTGTCACTGAGACTGCCCATATAAAGAGCAGGACTCGGACATCCTGTGCATCATCCCGATTTCTGGGTTTGCTCTACAAGGAAGGGAAAAAGAAAGAGGCACCCACGCGAGTGAAGTGGCCTCAGGAACAAGGGGCAAAATGATACGTTGTACAGCCGGGGATTCTCTGTACAGGGACGATACGCGACAAAAGCGTTTAGCACAGCCATGATTGGGTTTTTTAAAGGACGCACGGTAGATAGCCGAACCATTGCAACTGGGAGTCTCTCAGATAAGAAGTTGTACACTGCCGAAGGCGAGAAAGGCTGGAGCCGAGATCCTGAAGTAGAATCACCTTGATTTGGGAACTTTACTGTCCGCGAAGGCGGCGACGCCGGCGCGATAAGTAGTGCGCTCCATGAAATTAATAAATAATATTAACTACAGCACCCACTAAATGTGGCAAACTCCTACGTGTAGTGGTCAACCTCCCATCCGCTCCTTCGTGTCCCACGTGTCCGAACCATCTCGATGGCACCCACTAGTTATTACTAGTCATATACTGGTGTGTACCAGGCAACCCCGTGAACGAGAGTCATGACTGAGCCCGGCCAAAATCCTCATAGATGAGAGTTGCACTACATCTCCCTCTCCTTAGGCGGCAATACAACCTCGAGGAGGGCAGGATGGCGCCAAGTGAAGAAGATAGAAGTGCGGCGCTCCCCGGTCCTCCGGTATGTTCTTCTCCTTCTCCCGTCAACGACGTGCTCTCCACCTCTGTGGTAGCGGCACCTCCTCAGAGTACTTCACACTCCCTGGCTTTTGCGGCTTCCGCTCCTCGGATTCCGGAAATAGAGCTCACGATGAGTGGGCTTCCGGCGAACCAACCACCGAACCAACAGCCACTCCCCCAGGGGGGGTGCACAGGATTCCAATCTGTCCCACTCTCTCAGCAGGGCTCCAACCAGTCCACGGGGCAATAGAACAACGCCGCTGGGTCCTCCGCGCACCATGTCGCTCTCGCGGGGCGTGTCGTGTGCCTCCACTCAGGCGTGGCCTGGCCATCCTTCAACTCCCTTGTGGGGCTCAACCCGGCAAACCCGCGACTTGCGAGATGTCTCCAGCTTGCGCCGTGGCTCCACTTGACATCGGTGTTCACCGAAAGCCTCATTACTGAGTATGCCGATGGGCGCAACACCCTCTCGGGAGACTTGCCAGCGATGGTAACCACTTCGTGGGATTGGCGAACGCGAATCGCGATCCCTGTTCATCTGGTTGCACGAGAAAACCGGCAATCCCGGGAAGAGGCCCATGCGAACTTCGTATTAGTGGCTTACAAACGGCAAGGCCGGGCCCCCTTCGAGTTTCTAATCCCACCGGCCCACCGGGGATGGACTGGCGTATTACAGCATCAGCGGGGAAACTAGCTACTGCGACCGCTTAGCGGAATCGGAACCCTTCGTCTGCTGAGGCATGCACGTTACACGGCAAGAAGCCATGTGCTGGACACCACCGATTCTTCGGGATGCGTTTCGCTAGCTTCCGGGCCATTCGTGGTCCAATTTGTTTCAGAACTTCATCCGCCATGAGAGGCGGTCTTGATTCCAACTTGGGTATTTTGCGCCGTACCAGAACGTGGAGATTCGCCACATCCCCGCATGGCACCGACATGTTTGGCATGTTCCTCTGCCAGAGTAGTGGAGCTATCTGGAGGCTTCCAAGGTGTGCTACATCGAGTTACCCCCAGTCTTCACCTACCTAGGGTTCTATCTGCTCATGGATCCCCCAACTGGGTTGTGGTCCTTTGTCGTCCCTGAATGGGCGGTCCGCACGGCGGCATTCATCCTCGCAGAGACATATGACCAGTATCGACTGTGGTTCATTCCACCCCGCGTGCGGGCAGCTATCCGAAGCTTTAACTTGGAACTCCCCATCGAGGGTAGCGCCAACAACCAGGAGGTGCTGAGCGTTCTCGATTACATCAAATGGTGTCGATTGGACTCAGGTGCCTCTGTCTCAGAGCGGTCGTGGTGATTCCCGGAGATCGGGTGTCTACGGCCGAGATCTGGGAAGAAATACGGCTCTCGAAAGTGATTTCGTCTTCTTCGACACTTTGGACTACCGGGAGATCTCCGCCGAGGACGCGAGTGAGCTCCGATCTGCTCCCCGGCGTGTGCCGGCCGATCACCCAACTGAGTTCTTGAACTCGGACGAGTACTACCGAGAATACCTCGGGAATGACCCAATGGTGGACAACAAACCTGAGGACCGGGAGGCGATGACATCGAGATGATCAAAGAGATTGACGCGACCTTTGTGGGGGAGAGTGCAGGCTCCGCTCCGGTTGTCGGTGCTGCCTCGGCGGCTGACTTCATCACTCCTGCGTTTGTTCCGGTACCCACTACGGCTCAGCCGGCTCCTGCGGCTGCCGCTGCTCATCCCTCGTTAGCGGGTGTTAACCAAGGTGCGATTATCGCTCGCGTCCTCCGGAGCGCAAACTTGGGCACTAGTTCAGCCTCTGGCAAAGTCACCGCTCTGTCCGACGGCTTGGCTCAAAGCCTCGGCGGTATGCCTCCTCAGAATGAGGGCGATGGTGCCGGCCAGTAAGCTAGAGTCGGGCTGAGCTTTCCCATTCGTGGGTAATTACCTATTCACAGTAGTATAGCCTTGAGATAAAAGATCCTTTCTTTCATACCGACGGTGTTTCACTTCCTAATCGGAATATCCGGTCATGCGATTTGATGCGTTGCGCAGGAAAACGAACCCTTCCAAGAGGAAAATTCATGCTCATGCTGTGTACGCAATGGTGTTACCACCGAGCTGGATGAAAAGCCCTCAGGCGTCAGCCTTGTTCCGAAACTCGCTGTTCTCACGGCGCGAGCCGCTCGACAATCAATGAGACGAACCTCCCACCAATGTGGTATGAGCTCACTTTCCCGTTACACGACGTGTGCTACCAACATGGTATCCCCTACAAGCAATATAATAGACCTAAATATGGCCGAAAAATGGACGTGAAATGGTCCAAGGAGATCCTGATTTAAGTGTCCCTGTCCCTGAAGTAGCCTAAATGTGTACTAATTTGTCCCGAAAGAATGGCACATAATGTGTGCCGAAACATGGTCAACTAAGTTGGTACATAGGATGGCCAAAATATGTGCAAAGGTCGCTGGCCCATTTAGGGTTGTTATATGGCCCAATTAGTTCCACATCTGTCCGAGAGAAGGTTCGAAAGTGTGACCTTCGCAACACCAAATCTGTTGAAAATCATTTCTAAATCAGTACGTTTTGGATGCTCCAAGGCCTCCTGGAATAGTTCGTGATGTGTACGCTATATGGATTTCAGAGTCAGACAATAAGAGGTCCTAGAAAGGACAAAACATACCACATTGACGAATTATATGGTAAGACATAATCTGTCCCTTCTTGGGACGGAAAGCTGTCGAAATAGGCATTATCAGTAGTACCTAACCTTCTCTCCTTTTGTGGAATATCTGAGCTCTCCTGATCGTGAGTGTTCGAAAGGAGGAGCTGAGATAGTACTGAGAATGCGTGGACGCGTACTGTGATTGTGTAGGACACGCTACAAACTACAGATGATGCTTTGATCGTTTGCTGTGTAGGACTGTTAGGAATGGATGACTACATGGATGCGCATGCCATAGGCGCATATGCGTGCTTGTATGAATTTGTAGACGGAACCTAAGTACTGTGCTTGTAATTTTCATTCCATATGCTATTTAGATAGATGTTTAACGCGAGATAAGACTATCTTCAACAAAAACAACAACGAATAAAACTACAACCGAACTTGTTACATCCATCTCCAGTACGTCCGCGCCCGTCGCGCCTGCCGTGCTACCTCGCGTCTGCTTGCCTTCTCGGCCGCAGCAACGCACTCCGAACTACCGCACTACCGCGTGCCAGTGGCTCAGAACTCTGCAGATTGATAGTTATAACTGTCATCGGTCTGACCAACCCTTTTCGACAAATATAGCTACGCAATATGTCTGGACCTGAAGAGTTTCACAGCGCGCCGAATTCTCCGGAATTGGAACCCGTTGCTCCGGTCATCGAAACTGCCCGCGGTGGTGTTGGTAGCTCCAATGCGACGCCAAACTATGAAGCGGATGACCCCGACCTACTTTCATCGACTGCTAAAGTTGCTGAAAGGACTGCACATGGAAAAGAAGTGCACTCGTATTGCGTCGAAATGCTTGAAGCCCTAAGAGCTACTGGGTTTTCAGGTGAAGTACTCTCGATAGAATTCACAGCCACGTTTCGTACACACACCATTGAAGCTATGCCGAAGCATATGGCACAGCGATGGGTTGCATTCTTGATCTCTCATGGCGTACATGTCACGCGAAAACGTTTCTTTTCTAGAGCTCAGGCACTAATTGAATGTCTTCTACGGGAATCTTTCATTCCTTCGAATGCTCCTGTAGGCTCTGAAAGTCAGTTGATGGGCTCTTGAACTGAGGTACGCGACAATGAAATGCCAACATCTGGTGATGTACGGCCGACTAATATGCTGCCAGAGAACGAAGCAATAGTGATTAATCAACCAGATCATTTAGACACGGATGCAGTTAACCCGCAACAGTTCTCTCCCACTGTTGACCCAGCTCAGAAGCATGTTTCTCCTGAACATCGTGAACGAATGATTGAGAAGCGTACTGCCCCTGGCGGTCATGCAGCACATGAGAATGTCGCTGAAAATAGAGTTGAATCTACTCGGAAGAAAGACTTTCATAGTCATGAAAGCAGTACAGAAGACCATTCTCTTGGCATAAATTCATTGATGCGTGTACTAGGGACGTGATAAATTCAGCGGTCGCTGTGACGAAGACCTTTCGTCTGCATTTCTGCTCTATGAAACTCTGTCTCCTGTATGCCGTCTGACAGAGAATGAGAAGGCTGAAGCACTTCCTGTGATCCTAAAGGAGGAAGCTCTGTCGTACTACACGCGTGTGTACAGTCCTGGTGACACTTTCAATGGTATTCGTCAGAAATTGCTTGATTTGTATACTAGTGAGGAGCAGCGTAATCGTGTTCTCCTTCAATGGCAAACACTGAAGCTCTCTGATGCCATGAAGGAAGACTCCAAGAAGAGTGAAGCAGAAGTATTCAGAGCGTTCTCTTTCAAGCTGTGTACCCATCAGAAGCAGTTGTCCGCTAATTATCAGCACGATAATCTTCTTCGAGATCAGCTTGTCATATCATGTGACATCGATCGCATACAGCAATCACTTCGTGAGCGCGTTCCGAAAACTGCTTAAGAGGCTATGAATCGTATTGCGACTTTTCTGTCCCACGAAGCACGATCTGCCAGTACGTACATTACCACTGATGCAAATGAGAGTGCTGCACTCTATAGTCTTGGAAAACGATATGGTGGTGACGCGAGAAAGCCATTTGGTTCTGCTGCACAATTTCAGAGATACAGACCCCCACGTAGGCTTTATTCGAGATGGATTAGGGGAGTGAAGGGTTGCTACGTTTGTGGAAAGGACCATAAAGCACGTACTTGCCATACTCCAGAAGAGGTCCGTGCTGCAATTAAACGATTGAAGTCTTCTTATTCATCCGCGATGCTTACTGTCGAAGATGTTGCATTCATCTCAGAACAGCTACATAGTACTCCAGACTCTGACTCCGGCACAGAAAACATTTAGTTCTCTGACTCTGAGAGCGATGACGCAGCATATCTGATCCAAGAAGCTGAGGCAGTGCAGAAGGAAACTGAAGTGTATCTTGCAAACGCATCTTTCCTGAACGGAAAAAGCTTTTCTAGCGATCTTAAGATAGAAATGGCAGTGATGCTTTCAAAACTTTTCATGGCTGAGGCTCCACAGTTCAAAGGAATTCCTATAGAGTCATGCGCCAACAGGTCTTCAGTCATATCCTATGATCAATGTCGTGCATATTGCGAGGAGTTCAATGTGCCCATGAACATTGACACTTATATGCGTCGCTCAGTGCTAGGTATCGGTGGCACAACTAAAGCAGTTGGGACAGCTATCTTTCCTGTGCTTTTCAAAGACCTCGACCTTGTGGTTGACGCCAAATTTCAATATTGAGCGCCAATATGCCGTCCCTACTAAGCATGAAAGACATGAAGGACAATGACCTTGACTTTAGTATTCAAGACGAATTCGTGCGATTTAAGAATGCTGAGCAAGACCTGGCCATGGAAAACTATTTTCTGGTGCACCGCTGGAAGCCTGAGGATTTAGGATTTGCACTCTACACTGAACCCGAACTTAGAAAACTTCACCGCGTGTTTGGTCACCCATCCGTACAGGCTTTGTTCAACTTGCTTAAGCGTGCGAACCCTGAAGAGATTAACAGTACCGTGCGTAAGACTTTGGAGGAAATTCTTCTGAAATGCGATGTATGCATTCAAAATGCGTCCAAGCCACGCCGTTTCAAGGTCACTACCGCGCACCGGCGTCTGTGATTTAAACCCCACGGCCATTTGATAGTTATAACTATCAAATGGTCGCTCTGACCGTTTCTGGACAAATATAGCTGGGCAAAATCGTCCGGCCTCGATATGTTTGACGAACCACCAAATTCTGCAGGATTGGAAGGAAAAAACGCTGATCAAGTTGGTATTGCACCAATTCAAAGTGTGCGCTTGATGAAAGCTGAGGATATTGATTACGAAGCAGATGATCCCGACCCACTACCGCCGACTGCCTGCCTTGCCGAGAAAGCCGTCTACTAACAGAAGGTCCAATCGTACTTCTACAGTATGCTGGACGCATTGAAGGATAGCGAATACACTGGCGAGGCGCTGTGGATAGAAGTCACCGCAACATTTCGGAAGCATACTATAGAGGTAATGCCAAGGAAGGTATCACAAAGATGGACTGCATTCTTACTTTCTCACGGATTGTATGTAATGTCAAATTGTTCCCTTTCACCAACACAAGCGTTGATTAACTGTCTTTATCAAGAGACATTTGTTCCAACAGAGCCAAGGGCGAGTGCGGAGAGCCAAAGCGTAGTCTCTGGATGTCATCAGCATGAGTACTCAATGTTGTCTGCGTTAGCGAATAGAACTGAGGACTGTACTTTGCATACAACTGATACTGTAACAACCCGTTCTGAGAGCGATCATGGTCATAATGCATGCCGTATTTATCAATCGCCAGCCCAGGTTTCACAAATTGTTTCACAGAACGAATCTGCAAATGTAGATGGAAACAAGGCACCACATGCAAGCATCCATTACACATCTGCTTATGAACCGAAGAAAGCTTTGAAGAATGTTCCAAGTCATTTAGTCTGCTCCGCACCTCATGGCATTAGCTTCACTGGTTTCGATCTGGACAGTAATCTTGTTATGCGCGCCTACCAAGGACGGTACAAGTTCAATCGTCGTCGTTATGAAGATTTGTCAGCTACATTTATGATACACGAAAGTTTACTTTGTTTACCGCCTCTCACAGAGCGAGGAATTGTTGATGCTCTCAGACTCACACACAAGAACGAGCTTTGCTCTTCCAATCACCGATTGAATCGCCTAGGATTGGATGTATTTGCACTTCGTGACAGACACGAGCGATGTGGACTACGTGATCTGAAAGTTATATCAAGATATTATAATCTTTCTGATGCGCTTACGAAATTATGTAACCGGATCAATCATACTGTAAGGAAGATGATTCTCATGCTCTCTCTGATTGTAGAACTTGTGGTTTGTACTGAGGAATTTGAAAAGGGTTCTTCAAAGAAGAGAATCAGTGAGTGTGGAATATCTGGGCTCTCCTGATCGTGAGTGTTGGAAAGGAGGAGCTGAGACAGTACTGAGAATGCGTGGACGCGTACTGTGATTGTGTAGGACACGCTACAAACTACAGATGATGCTTTGATCGCTTGCTGTGTAGGACTGTTGGGAATGGATGACTACATGGATGCGCATGCCATAGGCGCATATGCGTGCTTGTATGAATTTGTAGACGGAACCTAAGTACTGTGCTTGTAATTTTCATTCCATATGCTATTTAGATAGATGTTTAACGCGAGAGGAGACTATCTTCAACAAAAACAACAACGAATAAAACTACAACCGAACTTGTTACATCCATCTCCAGTACGTCCGCGCCCGTCGCGCCTGCCGTGCTATCTCGCGTCTGCTTGCCTTCTCGGCCTCAGCAACGCACTCCGAACTACCGCACTACCGCGTGCCAGTGGCTCAGAACTCTGCCAATTGATACCTTTTGTCTCTGTTGATGTCAAGTAATGTACCATATTCGACCTCAGCTTTGCCGGACGAGGTACACTATGTACGCCAAATTTTGTCAAAATGTCTACGAAGAACAGAGTAGATGTCAGAAAACTTTGTCGTGTGCGGAAGATGCAATGCATCTTGAGATCCGACACCAGACCTAGAACACCCGTTTACCCAAGGACCTTGTGTTGGTCCGAAATCAATACTTATAGATGGCAGAAAAGCTGCGCAAGAGAACTTAGAATGAAGTCATCGTGTCGGCCAAGGCAACTACGGCTACCTTTGTGGACATTACTGACGATAAAAGAGTCAGTCATAACGCAATTATTAGAAAGTAGTGAGTGAGATGGTTAGCTCCAGATTTGTTGGGGTCATCATCATGAACATTTTGTGCGCGAACTACTTACGTTGCGTTGATCATCTACTGACGCCGATGCGTGCGCGAGCCAGCCGCACGAGAACGTCCGGATGAAGCATGGCGAGGCAAACGAGATGGTCCTTGTTGATTGTTCTGGTTGCTAGATGTGACATTCGAACGAGATCGAGCGCTCTTTGACTTCTTGCGCCGACGCTTGTGACGGTTGAATTCATCCTGGTCGCGATTAATGGGCTCAACTTCAATCCGTTTGCGGCTCAAGTGGGGACCATTTCCCTAAGTATGATTCCATCCACGTCGAGAACCTGCAGTTTGCGCAACCGCAGGGGTAATTTTTTCAGAGTCTTGGCACGACTGAGATGCATTTTCATTAACTTCATCTCTTTGGAATACATCATCTTGAGATACATAAACAATCTCTGAATGACTCGAATGCGAGTCACCGTTTGAGTGAACAACCTCTGCACCATGTTCTTCAGCTAACGCTTGGACATGACCGCTCATAGCTCGACCATCACCATTAGTGGGAACTTCTTCATCACCGGCCACGGAATCAGGCATTTCCCGAAAGTCGCCACCAGACACCCGGACATCATTCTGGCGGTCTCTGCCTCCTGCCGATCCCCGCTAGATAGCGACATTAATGGGAGCGTTAGTCCTCTTCGTCGCTCCTTTAACTGCCTTCTTGTCTGTCCGCTTTGCCTCCTTCACACAGTCGGTATCTATCTAATAGTTTTGGGCAGCTCCAAGAACTGGAAAGGCCCTCACCACCTTTTGCTTTAGCTGCAAAAGCTGAGAGGAGTGCTCGATTTTCACAGAACGGAAATTACGGGCACCACGAGTTAGACCCATCTTATGGTAAAGGACCTGACGTGTCATGTCTTTGACAGCATTTGCCATCTCAAGGTAGATTGGAAGCTGATCATGGTCTACATTGTTGGCCGAGTCTTCGTTATCCCCTGTCTTCGCGTAGTCTATCCAGTCTGGAAATCGCTCACGGAAGAGAAGATTAATATCCAGCCTTGCAGAGATTACAGCTCCTGTGGATCTGGCGTTCGTGTCAGACTCTCTCATTCTCCGATGATGCAAAGCTGTTGGAATCGGGATGCATTGAGGAGGAACTTGATTTGGAGAAGAAGAACTTTGGGGCATGGCCGCTGCTTGAGCAGCAGTTACGGAACGTCGACAGAGACGCTGTGGATTTGGCGGGAAGTCATGTCATACTTCGTATACCAGGACAGGGATGATTTCAGTATCCATAACAAAGTTACTTTGGAAAGGTTAGACGATGTGCTCGCAACAAAGCAGACAGGACAACGTCCTGGATGTATGAGAAAGGTATAGACTGCAAAGATGTGAAGCTCTGCACCGCTTGACCGGGTTGAATTGGAGGGCGTCGCTAGAATGGCTGAACCAACAAGAGAAAATGGATGAGAGCGGAAGGAATAGTACAAGGTATAGCCATTGTCGTCGGAGGAATCGGAACGAAGCGCTTATGTATCCAACTTCATGGGAGGCGGTGGGCGGGAAGCGGTGGATCACTCTTCTGGCGCCGTTTCTGTCTCATCGAGGTGAGGTGAAGCGAAAACTATCGCGTGATGAAGCGGGAATGGTTGCCGTTGATCTATTTCAAAATGTTCCGGAATAGATCTACATAAAATAATGACCAATTTCCAATATCTGCGAAAAGTGTCTCACACTCAGATTACATGAGGAGGCCTCGCCGCAGAATTTGCATCTCAAGGGAAGGGGAAGAGCTTCTACTCTGGCCAAACACATTAAAAGCGAGGAACATTGGTCGTTTTGAATGGAAGGAGAAGAAAATTATCGACGGGTAAGAAAAGAAAGATGGGAGATTACCCAGCCCATGGAGAGAGCAGATAATGGGCAAAGTGATGAGCAAAACAATGTAGAACACACGCCTTAGATTGCAAATCTCTCAAACCAAAGAAGAAGATTCCGATGGCAGCCCAGGCCTCATGTAACACGAAACCCATCAGGTTCTTTTCCGGCAATAAATTGCTCTGAAACACACTTGCCTGCTTCAGATTCAGTCCAATACGGAGACGTGGGACGACAGAATCCAACTCCTGCAACAAACCAAAATAATGCAGATTCCACAGAAGAACTAGAAGTCGTTCCAATAGAGGATAATAACGTTGTACTAGAGATTGTACAAAGTGATAAAATGCATTATGCAGATGAGGCAAATATTATAGACGGCAACGATCAACATAGCTTCGGTTTTAGTACACCTGTGGAGCAATGTTCTAGTTCAGAGCCATCCTCGTCCGACAATCATTGGTTCCTGAGCTCTTCAGTACCTTCCGGGAACACTGAAATTGATGAAGACCCTAGAATGAATGAGCTTGAGCGATTAAGCCGTTTCCTGTATATGGCAGAAGTATCCGACATTTCTCAACACGCTATCGAGCGACTTCTGTCCGTTGAACCTCTCAACGCCACTTTCTCTTATCGTTCTCTTATTTCTTTCGCTATAAAGAAGAACTTTCTCTTTAAGAGTTCGGTCAGTTTGTGCCGACAAGGCCATGCAGCGTGTTCCGGCCGGTTGAAGGGAAGCAGAAAGTATCCAACATGTCAGGCCCCTATGATGGGCCAAGAAAGCGCAACGTTTTGGTTTCTGAAACCGTCAGTAGCGTTCGAAGCATTTCTAAGATGTCCTGATATTTTTAGAGAAGTTCAAGAGGGTTATAAGCGAGCAATGGATGCGGTTTTCACTCAAAGCGACGTAGATGAAATTCCAGACAGGCTTGAATCGTCGGAAGACTACTATAATGGAAGGATGTTCTCAAGGCTTCTTCAAAAACGTGTAAAAAATGTTGATACCACCGAGAACACGTTGATTTTCTTCCTCACGATATCACTGATGGTTTTGAATGCTTTCGAAAAAAGCGTGGTGAACATGTCTCATCGTGGCCTGTAACATGCACCGTGCTCAACTTCAATCCGAAAGAGAGAGCCAAAGCCTCTAACTCGTTGATACTTGCGGTTATAACAGGATCGCATGATACCCTATACTTTGACACCTTTCTACATGAAATTGTTGAAGATCTTCGTGAGCTGGAACAGGGTTTTCCAATTGTGTGTTATGACAAGCAGATACGTTTGATGAAGGCATATGTTTTGTACTTCACGCCAGACTGGCCGACCGCCTCGAAGGTACTAGGATATGTTGGTCATACAGGTTTAATGTTCTGCCGTTTTTGCAAGAAAAAGAAGGTAATGCAGAAGCACGTGCGTCGTTTTTGACGTTTCCTCTAGACTTCTCAAAAACGCTATCTCGAGAGAGAGATTATGACGTCGAGGGGATGTGATCAGGACTGAGTGTCCTACGATTCGAAAGAGTGCAGAGGTTCTCTGTGTATGGAAACGTTTGGCAAAAAGCTGTTGCAGCAAACAAGAAAGAGATGATTTGAAGCGGAAGACCGGTATTAAACGTTCATCTCTTTCGAGAAGACTAACTCTTGATTACGTTTTCTCGTTCCCTTACGATGTCATGCATTTGGTCTTGCTCGGTTGGTCAAAGCATGTACTTAAACTCGCAATCGGGTCTCATTTGGAGCACGAAAAGTTACCGTGCTTGCCGAAGTATTGCATTGAGGCTGAGACCCTGAAATCCATCAATAAGTCAATGGAAGAAGCTGCGAGCGGCATACCAAGCAGTTGGGGGAGATCAACTCTGTTGTTGTCGCATGTCACGAAGTACAAAGCAGAGGACTTCAAAAAACAGGCACAGTTATATATGTTACCTTTCATGCATCCTTATAAGGTGAAGAAGAAAATTCTACAAATTTGGAGACTCACGGGTAGAATGGTGAATATATGCTTCAGTTACAATTGCAGTAATCAACAGAGAAAAGACCTTATGTGCGTGGTTGAAGAATTATTCGCCAGATTCATCGACTTGTTTGCAAGCAAACCATCTGAGTACTACTGCTTTACGCCTTCAACCCATGCCATTTTTCATCTTCCCGAACTTTTAGAGGAATGCGGTTCCTTGCCTGTTTCATCTCAATTTCTCCTGGAGCGCCTTCTCGGAGAAAGAGGCAGTCGTATCCAATCTAAGTCAAACGTTGAAGCGTATATATTTCACAAGAACCATAAGCTTTTGGCGATAAAGCTTATGTGTGGAGGGCTTGCATCAAAGACATGCGGTCAACGCGAGAGAGAGAATCCGGACCTGAATGATCTGAGCAAACACAGTGAGTCCAGCGCAATGGCAAATGAGCGTGGGCATTTGAAAGGTCAAGATGTGCTTGTTACATTTCATGGCGTTGGGAGTCCAATTGATTCGTCCAAAGAGCGAGTAAGAGCCGCAATATGTCTCTTTGCGTTAGACAAGTTTGTTACAAGTGTCTTTGACATTAAGAGTGCCAAGGAGTATTCCAGTTTCACCTTGCAATTTAGACATGGAAGCACATTTTCAGTAGAGAAAGTGGACCAATACAAACAAAGATTGCAATCAAGATATGATGCTAGACAAAAGTATTGCGTCGCCGCTGAGTTTCAAGATGATAGTGATGATGAGTCCTGGATATAAAGAAGTACGAACGAACGCGATATGAATCAACAGAGGGAACTTTACTACGGAGAATTGAAAACAATCATCGAGGTGGTGATAGAATCTTCATGTGGTACCCGAGAAGGTCTAAACTTGGCAGAGACAAACTGGCATTATAATATGACATAAGATAGAGAAAATGATTTGGTCTTCTTCGATACGCGAAGGGGAGATGAGAACACAATCGAATCCTTAGATTGCATCCAAAGACTTCTTGGGGAGATCCAAATTTCCAACCGGCGTTATTACTTGGACCCCTTGCGAGAGTCATCAGTTCACAGAGGGAATAGCATCCTCAAAGGTGCTAACAAGTTCATATAGATGATCATCATTTTCTTGTGGTCATCACACCATATCTAGACACGCAGCAGCGGGTTTTAGATAATAAAGATTCAAGGGCTTCTGTTCGCAGCTCCGATCATTCCAAATGCCGTATATCCAGATGTAGCCGGAATCGAAGTATCAAGCAAGTAGGTTTCGAACCACTTGACTAGTAATATGTCCGAGAGATTAATGTTGCGTTATTCGTTGTCGCAGAAACCTTTATGACATGAGACCCACAACATTCTCATGTTAATAATCACGAAATGATGGGAAGTAGAAAGCAGTGATAGACGTAAGTTCCACCGAAAATGCTCCAATTTGTTACTCGAACTTTCTTCCGTAGCGTACGCTCTGCAAAGTTTCTTTTGTGTCGCCTAAAGCACGCTAAAGAACCCAGAGAAGTATGAAAAGCCGTTTCTACCGGTGATTCACGGTTAGCAACAGCAGAAAGAGAGCCCTGTAATGAAATTTAGATGATTAGTCCGTCATGAGAAAGAAATGAGCAAACAAGGCACAGCGAAGCTGCGTCGGTCCGACGGCGGGCAGTCCGACGCAGAGATCTTCTCTTGACACTCAGAAATACTGCTTGATATCACTTCAGATTCTGATTCAGCACTTGGGGGTTTCTGAAGTTCAGAAACTGCCAAGTTAGAAACTTGTGATTGGTGGCAGTCTGTGTCAAGGTTACGCGATTCCGAGAATCTCATTGGTCGGATCCGGTTACGCGAATAATGATGGCCATGAAGGTTACCCTAACATTTCAGTGGATGCTATAGTGCTTCATCCGTAAGGCGAAACCTTCTTCCCTACTTGTGTTCGTTCTTGGGCGAGTGCACATCTGCCGCTTTAGCAAAACGTCATGCCACCAATATTCCATTGCGTTGAGAATGATCGTAAGAAGTGCCGCGTCGATGCAGGTATTATCCGCTCGAATCCCAACCACTTTTTGCCTCATTTGTGAAGAACCTATTCACGTTATTTGCGGCACTCCTCCGACTCTCTCTGTCAAAGAGAAGTACGCAGTCGATAGTTCATTAGAGAGCTGCGTTGTTTGCTCCGTATGCAAGAATCCAGCAGAAGGAAGCGATTGTAATCAAGTTTTAAAAGACGTTGCAGAAACGGAAAGAAATAATGTGGCAAGTGACAACCACGAGCAGTACCCTTGCACGTCATAAATGATTTGGTGCCGTCGGATGTGAAGACGCTGGCATACATAAACACTTGTGAACCTCCAAAAACAAGACCTTTTTCTGGAGATGTACATTACATTTGCCTTCCTGGAGCCGATATTCTTGCTGAGAGCGCCGCTTGTCCACGTGCTCGTCTGATACTTCCAGGTACTGCCCTCCAAACATTCTGCAACGACAAACAGTTGCATATAGACAAAAGAGTTTCCTGAATCTTGGAAAGGTTCGAAGATATCGGTACAAGCCTAAAGAAAGAGATAATTTGAATGCAAGGAGCCGATATCATAGACGAAAAGAGGCGGCAAGCAGCGGTGTTTCCAGCAGTCCACGACCTCTTCACAAAAGGCAGAGGCCACTGTTTATCAAACCTGCAGGGGATAAAGAAAGGACTCGCAGCTATTCTCATGAGAAATGTCAGGTTGTGTACAAAGTTCATACCGTTACAGACGTGTACGCGGTTCGTCGTTGTTTTCACAGATTTGATGCTTCAAATGGCGTTCATCATGAAGAGGGAGTTAGGTTCCTCGAGCTGTGTTCTAATAAACACGGGGATCGTAAAGTTATTTTGGTGAATGAAAGTGGTACAGCTCAGCAAAGGAACTAACAAAGATGGGTTGCGCAGCAATCATGTTCAAGTAGAATCGTTGTCTTCATCCGGTTGCATAGTCTGCCTCTCTAGCTCCTTTCTGGTCGCTAACAGATCGTCACCTTCGGCCGCCCAGTCATTGCGATCTGCGGAGATCGGGTCCACTTTGGATTCAGCCTCCTCAATAAGCTCCTCGAACTGTTGCGACAAAGGTTTCTTCTCCTCCTGAAGAGTTTCCACCTCCTCCTCACAGTCTGCAAGCTTCTTCGAAACACTTGCGAGTCCATCAGCCACCTATTTCATCTGTCTGCCGGCTTGAAAGCGCCTCACTCATTTGAGTGACCTGTTCAACATGACGAACCTCTGTACTAGAAGCCTCAGACTCCAGTTTTACAAGCCTCTGCTTAAAAGCATTCAGCTCATGCGCTAGACCGTTGTTTACGCCCTGAACATTACGTACTCCTTCTGCATTCCGAGCCGATTCAGCTACTCTTTCTGATTCAAGGCTCAATAAGCTTTTCCTTCTCAATGATAACACCTTGTATAAAAATCCGAGTTTGTTCCCCATCTTGGACTGCTGATTCAGACGAACGCCACTCTGCATGCAACTTCGCAACTTGACCAACAGATTTCTCCAGAGACTTCTGAAGTTCAGTGCTCTCATTTGCAGTGAATAGTTCGCTTTCCAGACGCTTCGTATTTGACTCGGATTCTTGCCTCTGGAACTCAAGAGAGGATATCAAGTCAGTAAGTTCCGCACACTTGCTCGTCAACTCATTGCGGCGGCCAGAGGCCTCGTCAGCTTCTTTTCGTTGCTTCTCAATCTAAACCACCAGTTGTGACTTCCCTCCTTCCAACGTACAAATATGGGAGTGCGTTGTCGAAATCTCAGTGTTCAAACCCCCGACTTTCTGTCCAGACCTCCACCCCGCTTCACGAGAGTCTCCTTCTCACTCTCAATCTTAGAAAGTCTCTGCTCGACAGATGCCAGTTTCTATATACTCTCCCTGAGCTGGAATGTGAGTGTGGCCATCTTCTGATCTGCGTCAATGCTTCTCGAGTGCATATCAGACGACTTCTTTTCACTTTGCGACATCTCGGTCTCCATATGTCCAATGGTTGCATCATGCTCTTGTAAAACCACCTGTAGTTTTTGCGCTGTTTGGGCTTCAGTTATAAGGTTCTTGAGCTCGGTCTCTTGTTCCGCAAGGGTAGCATTTTGATCTTCGAGGTGACGAGAAAACTCGGTCGATCGTTCCCTCAACTTTCTGCATTGTCCATGGGCCTCGTCAGCATCCTTCTTGGACGTCTTCAAGTTCTCTTCTAGTTTCTGAAGTTGTATTTCCAGTTCATGGCGCTCTTTCTCAACTCTTTGCAGCTTCTCCCCAGCTTCCTGGTATTCCTCCCGGAGACTTGAAACCTCTTCTCTATGCTTTCCTTTCTATGTCACAAACCCCTCGATGCTCTTCTGCTTGTTCTCTATATCGGACTGGATCTTGTTCACTAATCCCTTGGCTTCCTTGAGCTCTCGGCCCGATGCAGCGAGCTTCTGATCCAAGACCTCAACCTCGAACTTGAATTCCTCCGTCGCACTTTCAGCCAAGCGGGCCCTACGTTCAGCTTCCCTTGTGGACGCTTCCTGTTCAATCTGCGTACACCTCATCTCCATGATTTCTTTTGTGAGTTCGTCTTCTGCGTGCTTCGTAGCAAGTTTCAAGTCGGCAATCTTTGAATTCGAACGTTCAAGACACCATTGAGCATCCTCAACGTCTTCCTGACTTGCCTCCACCTTGGTGGTCAAGCTCTTCGCCTCTCTCATCTTCGCCGCCACCGAATTCTGTGCTTGTTCAAGCTGGATAGTGAGCTCACGTTTTTCTTTGCTCCATAAACATTTGAAATCAGCATATTCGGATCTTGCTTGTTCACCTTTCTTCTCTGGCTGGCTTCTACAAGAGATTCTTTAACATTCCCATTTATATCATTACCAAGCCTGTCGGTCCCACTTGTCAATGCTAGACAGAGCTCTCGATTATTTTACACAAAAAAATAGAAAATGTAGCCATAGATTTAAGGCCTACATATCATTATGTAATTTTAAAACTTATGTCTTTTTACAATAGCGGTGATTCGTCATTACTACGAGAACTGATTGATAAAAACAATACAAATGGAGTCCAATAAAAGTTTTTGACAACAATGATTTTAAAATTGAAACTATCACAAAGGCCTCTTTCACAACCGTTTGAGAGCGATATAATTTGGGCAAAAGCAGCCTTCTGCTAATAAAAATTTAGATGATAATTAATTTCAAGCTTGATTGTAATCTGTTTGAAAACATCTTCATTCAAATTTATTGTCACGGATTAAGATATATAATTAGCACTTAAAAACCCACCGATGTAAAAAACTTTTATTCTCTTCTGTTTTTAACTATCGTTTGATTGAAGTTCCAAGCATAGTAAAAAAGACCGGTATATATATTTTTTAATTCCCATAGTTTTCGTGAAGTGAAGATATCAGTAGAAGTTGCGGTTGAAAGTGGTACTATTTAAAATTGGCTGATCTAGAAGAAATTTTATATATATACGAGAGTTATTATTATTTAGAAGAATTCTAAAACCTTACAAATGGAAAAACTAGGTATGGTTTACTTGTAAAGGTTGCAGTAGTGGTAGTAGCTTGAAGGAAACCAGTTGTACCGCTTTCTTTTCGGTTTCAGTTACTAAATACAACCGGTTCTAGACATTAAGATCAAGCAGGGAACGTTTTATATACTGATACATACATACTATATATCAGTATATAAAACGTTCATTTCTTGAGCATAATGCCTAAAACCGGTTGTAATTAGAATGAGCAGCATACTAGAAGTTGATGCGGAGTCAATGGTGTCGAAAATTATTGAGAGGCTTGGAAATATCATGTTCCGGGGTTCAAAATGGGTGGCGAAGAGAGCGAATCCCAAGACTTGCTGTTTAGGAACGTTCTAAGCCTAAAGATCCTACGGGAGGTTCTGGGTTCCGATGTAAACTAGAAGCATTCGAGAAACGCCGGAGACAAGGACCCAGTGGATGGAACAATAGGGCCGTTGGCGCGTCTGGACGCAGTTGTTCGAGCTACAGAGTTTGAAGGAGGGCGGGGGGGGGGGTAAAAGGAAGGTGTTGTTTTCCAACCTGTTTCGAAAGTATGTTCTACAGGCACTGGAAGGTATACTGATAGCTCTACGAATGAAAATGGAGCAGGAGTATGGAACGGACTTCAGGAACGATCCAGTGATTCAAGGCCCACCCCATAGAAATGATGAATGTTTGGCAACTGTAGCATACTAGATACCGTTTAAGAAGAAACTATATCTAGCTGTTCGAGAAGATGTACTTAAAGGAGAGATTTCGGAACATCTTAGAGCCGTCTTGAACTGCTTTATTGGGTATTTCGACCCACGGAATCCCGTTAACTCTCCTACGAGAGCAATCGAAGAAAAACGAGATACTAATGTGATCGATTGCAATCCGAATGTCGGGGAACGCAGTAGGGAACGAAATGCGAGAGGCGTGCAAGATGGTCATGACTAAAACAGGAGAAGAATACTATCTAAAGTACATTAACGGTCTATGTTAATGTTACGTAGTAAGAGTATGATGAACGTAGGTTCGAGGGTTACAATAGAGTCTGTTAATGTAGAAACGATGGAATTGCCAGTAAAGTGGAGGGGAAAATGGTCGAGCAGGGTTGTTTTGGTGAATGACGTGTATGGAGCCTTTGATTGAGCTCCATGCGCACAACGCGAGTTATGTTCGACAACAAGGCGCCAATTTCCAAAGAGTCGCTGGCGGTGGAGGAAGAATCAGAGAAGAAGAATGTGAAGGAAGTGGGAATGTAGCCGACGAGAGTGTGGTGGTGTGTGATACATTTTCCGCGGAAAGAGTTCTTGAAGTTGAGACACGTAATATGAAGGAGGTATGATGTGGCGGAGGAGCTTTTGAGCGTGTTGGAGCACTTATCGGAGTAGAGCTGAAGCATGCCGATGAAGGAGTCTATACCAGTAGTGGTGGGATCATGCCAGATGACTCCTGGGTTTGTAGAATGTGCGATGTGCTTTTTGAGAGCTGGAACGACGTCATGTCCGAGTTTGGAGGCCATGGAATGCGGAAATGCGTCGGTTCTAGTACGGGAGGCGGGATGAATTGTGTGAAAGAAGGCGTTCTCATGGGATGCTAGCTGAAGTTGTTGTTGAAGGACTTCAATGGGGTCCTTGACGTAGAGGGTGGAGGACAACTCACGGTTTTTGTCGTGGATGATGGTAGAGGTGAAGCCGATGGAGCTCACGGTCTCTTCGAAGTGTTTAGATTGTAGTTTGAGCCACTCAGAAGCGGAGGTGATGGAGATCTGGAAAAGCGAAGGGGGAAAGTTGGACTGCCTCAGAATGTTGATAAGCTCGTCTGTGGAGCGCTTCCCGAGTTTCGTGGCAATGAGGAAAATGTATGTGACGAGATTGTGAAAGTTCTCACTTGGAGCGGGTGGAGAAAGGGCAAGACCGGAACCTGCGGAGAGGGACTGAGAATTGAGTTGGAATTGTGTTGTAGCTAGATGTGCTGCGTCAGAAGAACGTATGGTGAGAGCGAGCTGCTGTTCTTCATACGATTCGTCAGTGGCGAGTGCCACATTATCGGAGGGGCGGTTAGGGTGGAAGAGAGATGGGGTTTGGTACTGCTAAGTGGGTGACGTTTCGTTCGGGGGGAAGAGGGAACCGTGGGGGCCTGTAAGGGTGAGAAAAAGGTTTGGGTCATGCCGGTGCTTGCAAAGTTTCTGATGTTGCGCGAGGGATGCGATACAGTCTGTGTGAAAGGCGCAACCGGGGAAGCAACAGACGTAGATGATGCAGTAGGGCGGGGAGGGGGAGGTGGTTAATTGGAACGTTGGAGGTGAGGAGCAGAGGTCTAATGTGCAGTGTTGCAACTTGTAAGAACTTGTTGGCGTACCGTGTGGGGGAGAATATAGCAAGAGTCAAATCGGCATTATATGCGTGATGGTTTACGTACATCATGATATGATATGGGTACGTCGAGGAGGGAAGGAATTGTGAAAAACTGAAAAGTAACATTCCTAAATCTTTGGGCCCATACTTTGCGGCCGGCGTGAAATCTACACTAGACGTAGATATTACTGCACTGGAAAAGTCAGAAAAGTGCCATGGCAAGGGCCTGACCAGTGCGATGTGAGCTATGATCATGGCCCTTCTCTATGACACATTATCTTCCGGATCATGCGAGTTCCGCCTCCCTCGCACAACATCAGAAACGTTGCAAGCACCGGCATGACCCAAACCTTTTTCACGCCCCTACAGGCCCCGGCGGTTCCCTCTTTCCCCCGAACGAAACGTCACCCACTTAGCAGTACCAAACCCCATCTCTCTTCCACCCCAACCGCCCCTCCGATAATGTAGCACTCGCCACTGATGAACGTATGAAGAACAGCAGCTCGCTCTCACCATACGTTCTTCTGACGCAGCACATCTAGTTACAACACAATTCCAACTCAATTCTCAGTCCCTCTCCGCAGGTTCCGGTCTTGCCCTTTCTCCACCCGCTCCAAGTGAGAACTTTCACAATCTCGTCACATACATTTTCCTCATCGCCACGAAACTCTGGAAGCGCTCCACAGACGAGCTTATCAACATTCTGAGGCAGTCCAACTTTCCCCCTTCGCTTTTCCAGATCTCCATCACCTCCGCTTCTGAGTGGCTCAAACTACAATCTAAACACTTCGAAGAGACCGTGAGCTCCATCGGCTTCACCTCTACCATCATCCACGACAAAAACCGTGAGTTGTCCTCCACCCTCTACGTCAAGGACCCCATTGAAGTCCTTCAACAACAACTTCAGCTAGCATCCCATGAGAACGCCTTCTTTCACACAATTCACCCCGCCTCCCGTACTAGAACCGACGCATTTCCGCATTCCATGGCCTCCAAACTCGGACATGACGTCGTTCCAGCTCTCAAAAAGCACATCGCACATTCTACAAACCCAGGAGTCATCTGGCATGATCCCACCACTACTGGTATAGACTCCTTCATCGGCATGCTTCAGCTCTACTCCGATAAGTGCTCCAACACGCTCAAAAGCTCCTCCGCCACATCATACCTCCTTCATATTACGTGTCTCAACTTCAAGAACTCTTTCCGCGGAAAATGTATCACACACCACCACACTCTCGTCGGCTACATTCCCACTTCCTTCACATTCTTCTTCTCTGATTCTTCCTCCACCGCCAGCGACTCTTTGGAAATTGGCGCCTTGTTGTCGAACATAACTCGCGTTGTGCGCATGGAGCTCGTCCAGAAGTCCTTGGAAACTATCCTCAAACCGTTGTACGACATATGCAATTAAGCATTCTTCTTCGGAGACGCCAAGGGAGTCCTTCGTCAGTGTCATCTCGTCATTGCTAACTATAGCGCTGACATTCCCGAAGCAAAGGACATTCTCGCTGTCCTTTATTGCACAAAACCAGACAAGCCCTGTCATAGATGCCTCATCCCTCGTTGGCAACTCAACATCTATCAACCCATCTTCAATAAGCGAACCCTCTCTCACACCTCAGCAACGAGAAAGAATCACCAAGATATACTTTCAGGCGCTGAACAGGCTCTGCTCTCCGGCAGACCTCGAGTGGCAAGGACCCTGAAAAATGAAGCTGTTGAACCACTCCAAATCACCTCCTTATTCACTTACAAGTCCTTTCTCGAATCATTCCCTATGCTCAATGTCTCCGAACTGCGCAATTTTTACTCAATCTTCTCCTTCGAGCCTGTTCATGACTTTCATCTCGGAATCTCCAAACACATCAAACTCGCGTCGATTGAACGCCTCGAGTCCGATTCGCTTCAAATTTCTGTCGGAGGGACATCCGAGGTCTTTGAAGACCGTTCGAACTTCCATTCTAACCCACGCCAACGCCATTCTCTCCGACATTGAGCGCTCCTATCTGGCATCCGGATTTCACATCGACTTCTCCACATCCGAAAAAGGAAAATTTCTCAACGGTTTCTTTAAGACGGACAGCATCAGGGATATGTTGGAAGCCAAGGACTATCGTTCCCTTGATATGGTCTTCCCTTTCATTGGCGCTTTCGTCGACCGCTGTCGTGGTGAGGAATCCTCCGCTTCTATTACCACCGTGTTCACATCTTGCGTTGACCTCGTCAGCAACGTCCTTCGCTACAATACCACTTCGGATTGGACGGAGCATCGCATAGATGCATTGGAAACTATGATCAAGAACTTCAAGTTTCACACAGTCTCCATTCTCGGCCTGTACCAAGCCTCCAACTTTCGTACTCTTAGGTTCCACCTCTTTGACCACATCATTCCAGACATAAGGTGATACGCAGGCCTGCACTTTGGCGATGCAAGCGTATACGAACATGCTCATCTTCTCTTCAAGAACAACTATCGTCGAACTTCTCGAAGGCAAACTACAGCTCATAAATTAACGTTGAACGCCATTCAAGAATCGCAGGACTATTTGCAATCCCTTTCGGTCTGAAGTCACTTCTCTGTCTCCTCCAACTCTGGCAGTCCATCCATCAACCGCTTTCCGGCCATAGTTAGCGACGGTAACTGCTTCTCACTCTTTGACAACATCACAGCTGACAAGTACCTACGATCGCATCCACATGTATCTTCCTGGGCTCTGGCAGAACTTTTCTCGATACGCTTATTGCATTTCATCCACCAAATATCTAGCTACGCCCTCACTTCCTTCCACACCCTTTGTGTAGAAACCATTCAACAGCTGAAGAACGCTCACGACATCAAACTCATTGTCGTTAATTATGCATACGTTCTTAGTGGCTTCTGCCCCTCTCTGGATGATTACGATCGGGATCTTCGATGCATAGGACTGAGGGAGCTTGATGTACAACTATGTGAACGCATCTTCGCTACAACCTCCTTCGGACCTTCCCAAGTTGCCTAAGTTCTCCACGGTTCTCGTGCGCGGAACACCTCCTCCTAACTGTACGTTATCCACAGCGTGGGTATTCAAATTATTTGCATTGCTTTGCGTCAGGGACAAGACCTTAGATAACTCTGAATCGTAACTCGCTTTCTTTCGCTTCTTCGAAGTGACAGAGCTCTTGGATAACGTTGATGAAACTCTGAACTGTATATCACTGCGTTGGGCCACTGACGAAGAGCATGATCACACTGTGCATCCAAGTACGTCGAGGATGAAACCTCGTTCTGCTACAGGCTCTCCTTGATTCGGGCTCATCCCGTTCTCCTCAAGCAAAGGCTCCATACACGTTATTTCCCAAAAGTACCCTGCCCGACCATTTTTCTCTCCCCTTCACCGGCAATTCCATCGTTTCTACATTAACAGATTTTATCGTAACCAGAGAGCCCACGTTCATCATACTCTTACTACGTAACATTCTTAACATTGACACCGGAGGTGTTGGTGGTTCCGAACAGTTCTCGGCAGACCCGTCTTGGGAGACATCCTTACATACCTCCATCGCGAGGCGCGTCGAGGCGACGAAGTCGGTGTCTCAGCCTGAGAAGAAGGAGATGTAGAGCAAAACGCCCTGAAGAGGGATGCACCGAGGTGCTTTTCATAGTTTGTTGATCCGTTACTGGCTTCCACACCTCATGTTATGAGAGGCTACTGTAATAATGGCCCTATTTTAGAGTATGCTTAGAAAGGGCAGTGTTTCTGCACACGTGTGCGGAGTTGGGCCGATGCTGGGTGCGCCGTTGCAAGCCTGCAACGGTTCACACGTAAGGGTCGTTGGCCGGCAGCGCCAGATATTTAGATATTTTTAGTCTATATTTCACGTGCCCTATATAAGTGGCGGCACCTGCCACCATTGTACGGGAAGTAAACCTCAAGGAGGCCTTTGGCTCTAGCTTCTTGTCGCGTGTGAACGGTTCTTCGTCCCTAACCGGGCTAAACCGCCGCATCCCCGGAGTTGCTATTCCCCTCTGTCGTCGAGGAGTCCTAGACCGTCGTCAAGGCATCTTTCTGTTGTTTATTCGTTAGTGTTTCCGTCATACGGCTCTTGTTTCTCTGCCCTGTTATACAGGTTTGGCCCACTAGTCTCGGGACTTATTCCCGTTTATCACGAGTCAGTGCTCCGCAGTGCGGTCGTTCGCTGATTTTTTGTTGCTTCATACCGTTGGGCTGGATATCTCCCCTGGCCGTGGCACACGAGAACATCCAGATCCCTACGCCGATTCTTCCCCTTTTACCTTCGACTGCACGCTCAGATCGGGGCCACCCGGACTAACACCCGGCACCGCGCTGGCCCTATCGGAGGGTTCTACTGCTCTATCTACCTCAATAGAGAGCAGGTCTCGAGCACCCTGTAGGTGCGCTTTCCGCGAAGCGGCTCTTGTTTGCCCACTCGTGGGATTGCACCACAGTTTTCAGACATTCGGATTGCAATCGATCACATTATTACCTCGGATTCATCCATTGCTCTTATGGGGGAGTACACGCGATCCCGTCGGTCACAATATTCAATGTAGCAATCCAATACGGCTCCAAGATGTTCCGTAATCTCTTCCATGAATACATCTTCTCGAACAGCTAGATATAGCTTCTTCTTAGACGGTATCCAGTATGCCACAGCTACCACACGGTCATCACTTCAATGGGGTGGATCTTGAGCCATTGAGTTGTTCCTGAGCCCCGTTCTCAAGTTTTGCTCCATTTTCATTCGTACAGCCATCAGTATACTTTCCAACGCCTGTGTATCATACTTTCCGAAGAGGTTGGAGAACAACATCTGGCTTTTACGCCCGCGCCCTCCTTCAAACTCTGTCGCTCCAGCAACTGACGCAATCCAAGCGTCTGGACGCGCGAACTGCACTATTTTGCCATCCGCTGGGTCCATGTCTCCCTCATTTCTCGAATCCATTTGGTTTGCATCGTAACCCAGAAACTCCCGTAAGACTTGTGGGCGCAGAACGTTTCTAAACAGCAAGTATTGGGAGTTGTGCTCTTCGCCACGCATTTTGAACCCGGAAAATGATATGTCCTCTCTTTTGGATGTTCTACATGTGGAGAGAATCTCACACCCTTTCGCATCTAGCGGCAGAAGCTTCTCCGTAGTTTCTCCGCTCATTGTAGGTATATGCTCCTACCCCTCTCATGAGATGGTGTCTTCACCAATATTTCATAACCTAGCCCCATCAACAACTTCTCCTTCGCGTGGCGTTTTCGAACCCCAACCGCATCGCTCAAGGTGTTCTGCAACCTCTTCCGTAAGCACATGTCGCTGGTCAGCTGTCTGATGCATTCCTTTTCCATCTTCATCTCCGGGATGGATTCCCAACGAGGCTTCATTACCTCCATCTCCACGATTTGCATCAGCAAGTTATGACCTGTACCACGAATCGATGGAGTATACGCTGTCATCTCCATCCATACCTTCATTGGACAGCGTGGAACAATCTCTTTCCTATCAACGAATAGGACACTGTACTCAGTCTCAGGTCCATGTGTCTCACTTCGATTCCCCCAGTTTCTCGCTGAGGAACTCATCTAGAAGCACAATTCCCTTGTCTCGTCTTTCGCGTATTGCAGTACGGACTCGTATACTGTTTTTGCTACTCCTATATAAGCGTCGTTCACATCAATATTGTATCTTTTCCTTCCCCTGTGCAAATCACGCTCCCTCCGTGTTTCTCCTCGCTTCAGTGCTTCTCGAAGTGATTGTAATAGAACATCTTGCTCCTTCACCTTTAGCTTCAGTTCCGTCATGCTTTTCTGTGCTATTCTTACGCTCATCTTCAGACTTTGATTATCCTCAGTTAGTCGAAAGAGATGCGCCTTGAAGTCTCTAATCTTGTCCAGCAGCTCGTAGCGTGGGGGTAGGCTTTCGTCTTCTTCGCCTTCTTCGTCTAAACCAGCAAGATCACGAGATGGAAGGGTACGATTAGTTTTCCGGCGACCTGCCACACTACGACTCCTTTCGTTCCATGTCTCTCTTGGTAATTCTGACCCCACCTCTGTCCGTTCCATACGTCTCTCTCCGAAGGAAATCGAGGTGGAAGTCTTCCTTCTCATTTGGTTGAACCTATTCTGCGATGGTACGACCGTACGAGGATCAGACTTTATCTCGTCGACTTCTTCCTCGTTCGTATGACATTCGGGATGAATGGAAGCGTTTCTATTCCGAAAGCTCTTCCTCAACGGTGCGGGCGCACGTACGGAGGACTACATACTATTGACTTCTTCCTCGTCACTAGCACGCTCGGCATGAAGGGAATCGTTCCGAATTTTGATCTCCATTCGCGATGTTGCGAGCGCACGTACAGCGGGCTGTATACCATCTGCTTCGTCTTCCTCCCTACTACGTAGAGGTTGAATGGAATCGTTTGTAATGCCCCTCGTCGCATCAGATGAGATTGATCTTTCATGTCTGTCCAACTCTTCTTCGATGACATTGTTTCTCAAATTTCTTGCCTGTGTTCCTTTCGCTTTCGTACGTCTCTCGGCAACATTCTCTTCCAAATTTGCATCATCGATGATTCTTGGCACTTCCTCTGCATTTTTGTGTCATGTAGCCGGCCCTCCCACTGAGCTGTGATGTGGTAACACTACTTCGCTCTCTGTCACTTCCGTTGTGGTCGTACTAACAGCCAGCTTCGGTTTCGTTTTTGCCGTCGAAGCCTGGAGTGCTGACTTCGAACCAGACTTCTTTCCCGTAAGCCAGACACGGAAAGCTCGTCGTCGAGTACTTCTTCGGGTCGCGGCAGGCGAAGAGTTTTTGCGCCTAGCTACGCCAATACCATACCGCGGGATTGTTTGGGATCCCTTCGTCTCCCGGTCGTTCGCGTTGCTGGACTTTTGCAGAGCCATGATTGCGCTTCAGAATCGTGCGAAAAGGAAGCGATTCTGTTCGGATTACGGAGTGGGAAAACGGAAGCTTCTGGAGTTCTGCTCGTAGTGTGGGGCGAAAAAGCGGAAGGGGGTAAGCTTGTGAACCCTTTGCAGCAGGTGGTGGAGAACTTCAGTGTATTTTGAGCCCTGAGTGAGCTGGTTCATTCCTGTGGTAGACATTCGTACCAAATTTCCACATTTCCCATGGCCGTATTTTTCATTGGCTATGGTCTATACACCAGGTCCGTCTGTTGGCTCCGTTCATGATGAAGATCCTCTGTTCCTTGGTCTAGCCTCCTGGGTGTGAGGTGTTAGTTCTGAGGTATTACTTTTGAGGTGATAGTTCTGATCGCTGTGGAGTATTCTTAGTAGCTCATTGCTTAGCACGAAAATGTGTCCTTGTGCCACGTTGTCGATTCCTGCAACAATAGGTTTACTAGAATGATGAATGCATTCAAGAAAAACGCGGTAGTTATGAAATACATTACAACAGTTTCTATTACGTCGAACTATAAAGCAATGGAGAGTTAAAAATACCCCTCCCATGGATATCTGGGTCCATAGTCTACTTCAAGTTCGTCGTGTTCATTAATATCCCTTGTAGCCGTCACCAACAGTAGGCTATAGCTTGCGAGTGTACCCAATGTGGTAGCTTGATGCTCGGAGACCTGTCGAATAATAATGTTTGGTAAGGGGCCTTGGTAAGGCTCCATCTCGGCCAAATCTTTCTCTTCGTCCCCATTCCGGTACGAAGAATCATTGATATAGCTCGCTATACAGAAAAGAGCCGGTACTACTCAGGCAATCGCAGTATTGATTTCGGAATCATAGTGAGAAAGCGTGCTGTACGTCTAACCTGTTGATTCAGCGGTGAGCAAACTCTGTACATTCATCATCTTCAATGTGCCTTGGAGATTCAGAGGCCATTCGTGCACCGGTTTCTCCTTGTGCTGTGCGATGAGACTCGGTTCTCTGCAAAAAGTTGTGATGTAGGAATTGATATGAAACGGGAAACATTGCTATGACGGGAATCTTTTTGGGGCGGTTCAAATACGCGAGGTTCTTTGCTTCTCTGCCGGGAACTTTCTCTGTACTAAATATAAGGCTTGAAAGACCTCATTACTGACAGTTATTCTTGCGCTGAACTCGTTACGCCAAACCTTGCCCGCATAAATCAGTACAGCATTGTGTTCAGCATAAGCGAAGCAGTGCTCATCCCTCTAACTTCCAATGAAGCGTCGGGGCTCTTCCATGTCCATGCACGCCAAGGCACCGGAAAATGTTCCAATATAGGGACCAACCACAACGTCCCCGGGATTTGAGAACCTGGCAATGAGTTCCTTAAGCAGTGCCATCGGTTTCTGTTCGGGGCGGACCTGAACCGAGACTATTTTGGAACGGTTCCTTACTCTCGAACGGAATCCTTCAGCAGCCTCCAGATGCGGGACCTGATCGATACTGGAGTAACGCCCGGGGTACTGCGTGGGAACGTAGCTGAAATATTTGTAGTTCACCATCACCTCCTGCTCCTCGTACGCGTTTCCATTCCGGACTCTGTGCACAGCATACTCGGTTGCAGAGGAAACCCGTGTTGTGTTCCTTCCGGGGTTCTTCAAGGTGTTCGTACAATTGCATCGGTGTGGGGTCGACTAAGAACGAAGAACTTTGCCTCCTTACTGCATTCTCTGATTTGTGCTCACGTAGAATCTCCTCCCAGTCCGCGAACTGTTCGATGGTACAGATAGATATATAATGACCGCCAGGGGGATGCATTGAGGCTATCATTTCTGCAGTTTTAACTATATGTTTGTCCAGAAGCTCAATATGCTCACTGTCACGTATACCAAAAGATGGTCCGTGAGTACGAGTTTAACATTGACTTCTAGGGAATTATCGGAAGAGAAAAGTGTACCATGAGCCTCCAATAAATCTTCATTACCAACGCGATGCATAGAGAACTGTTGCTTCATGTTCTTTATGACCACATCGAGAGACGTCGTCGTCCTTACATCGCTAAAGTCGTGAGGTGGAAATATACCATCAGGAACATTAGAAACAGGTTGCGCTCCATCGTCGTCATCATCCGTGTTGTCTATGACAATGACATCCACTGAACCTGGGTCTGTATAGGATGTTCTACCGGATGTTTTACCCACCGTCCTAGCCTTTGACGTAAAGGAAATGATTCTCTGTAGCGAAACCGTATCATCAATCTTCACCGTGACCGTGTTGCTTTCTTCCTGACTTATTGACAGAGTGGCCCGGGATGGCTGCTGGAAAGGTCTCAGATTCAGCTGGACAATAACGGTACGAAGAATAGCCAAATGATCATCGGAAAAAGCATCAAAACGAGATGGAACCCGTGTCCGAAGTTTCCTTTGAAAGCCTTCCAGCAGTTCCCATTTGGTAGTAGCAGAAATTTTGTAGAGAAATCCGTGTAACACAACCTTGTTTAGATCAGACACGAACTCCTTTGACAAATCCCTTAGTTTGATACCGATATCATCCAAAATGGTGTGAACCCAAGGCACAGTAGCGCGGACCTCTGTGGTTGGCTTCACTTCGATCCTCAATGTTTTGAACACCGATGCTGGGCTGTAGCCGGAGGAACGGGACTCAATTGCACCGAAAGAAAGCGTCGCTTACTCCATGGCAAGAAACGGTAACAGCAGTTGTGCTGTGTCACGAAATCTAAGACTGGAAGCAAAAGAATCCCATCCTAGACATACCATTTGCACAGCATGTCCCATCCACCTTATGTGCGTTTGGTTTAACATGACGAAACCATTAAAAAGCGGCACCTGTCTTCGAGAACCAGTTGCAGTCTTCGCCTTCTTCGCAACTGAGAGTCGCCTCTTCCTAGTGATACGCATCACTAGGGATAGATAGAGCAACTGCTGAAAATGAGTAGCACGCTCAATCCAGAAGGTAGTTTTCTTCGTCTGCTTAGATCCGGGACCATGCTCTTTGAATAACTCATTCCAGAACACACGCTCCATCAGATAATTCCCGCCATCCACATTCTTATACAAACTTCATTCGAAAAAATACCTCAGCTGACGATCCTAACTCCAGTCATCTGCGTCAATGATACCGACATACTTGTAGACCCAACTTATGAACCTAACATCCGTACATATCTTCACCAGCTCCTGTGGCGTATAGTTTTTGTACGTGCTCTTCGTAACATCCGTGAGAAATTCACGTCACAAGCCAGACTGGCATGGTTTGCGACAGAGTACGCAACGAGAGCCGTGTATCCAACCTGACGAGGGCAACCAATGCCGCCTCGAGACGCCGCAAACGAGTCTCTCAGCTCGAGAAGTATGCTGAACAAACGAAGAAACCGCATCGCCATAATATCTTTCTAACCGGAGCTAGACTCCGTGGATGGCACGGAAGATGCGATAGTCCACATCGCTCTGCTGTTAAGATCACGGGGGGTCTGTTTCCGACGGAGGCCATGTGACTCTCGCAAGAAGTCGCGAAAGCAGAATAGACGGTGGCGAGAAACTAGCTAGAGAAGTTCTCGAAAGCTTAGTAAACGGTGGTGACGAAACGTTATTCTAAATTCGTATTTGAGCGGGTGTTTTTCGTACGCAGGGGGGTGTGAACAGGTTTGCGAGAGAGGGTGTAGTACGAAGATTGGTGTAATATCACGTCTAGTGGTGACCCCCGTGGTGGTCGGATGCGACATGTTCAGACCGCGGTCTGGAGACTGTGGAACCAGGTACCGAGCCACGTGTAGAGGGCGTTGTGGGGCGCATGGGGCAGATGAGATATGCTCCTATACGACTCAGAATCGCCGTTCTCCGCCACCGACTGCCTCCAAACGCATCATTGTCTCCCGTAGCCGCCATCATAGGGCTGCATGCAAAGTTCCTGTACACTCTCCGCCTTCACTCTCGCCCTTTGCGCTCCAACTCTGACGCGCACTCAAAGAGCGGTTGCATTGAGCAGGCGCAAGGCGTCCAGACACCAGCGTCATCGCAACCTTCGACCACCGCATCCGTCGCACTCAACAACAAGAGCGTCTGGAACAACATGCGGCTTAGGTCTTTCCACTCTTTGTACTGGTAATACCAATGTAGTAGCGAGCACGAAATTTTACAGCTCTCACATTCCTTTTGGCCAGAGCATCCGCCCCGCCTTTCACGTAATGCAAACGGCCGTCGCAAGGCGCAAACGCCCATAATAACTCTGCCTTGACAACTGGAGCCACCGTGGCCGCAGCTGCTGATCTCGGTATGCCTAATGACTGCGCTAAAAATCCACCGCCGGTCTGGATTTCTGTCTCAGGCGCTCAGGTTTGTACAAGCTAGCACATATTGCGTGGATTGACCTTTACGACTGACACCTTGTTGATGATGCAGCGTCAACATACTTCTTAGCACCCACACCAAGAGCAGAACACGTCAATGACACAATCTGTAGAGTCGCCGCCCGCTACTGAACGTCATGAGAGTCCTTCTCAGACTGCTTTCATGACAAACAGCCATGATCATAATAACCGTACAATTGCCATTGGTACTGCCATCACTACCTTCATTCTCGATTGGCTCTGCTCTTCGGCATTCAAACAGAACTTCGATTAAACCAAATCCGAGCGAAATAATTTCTTGCCTCTTTGTAGATACATATAAACTGCGATGTTAAACGACAAATGTGCTCTGCGTAGCTCTACTCAGCTCTACTTTGTACCCTAAAACCTCCTTACCCACCTACGGTAGGGTGGCGGGGTGGGCAGATGCTTGGTGTCCAGACCACGTTCTGAACACGGCACATCCGGCCACCAGAGGAGGGTACCAGGCGGAAACCGTGGGGGTTGATCATGCTGTCTGGCATGCATCTAAGCCTTCTAAACCGTCTCTAACCGCCTGTACCACTCTTTCAAAGTGACGCGAATGTTCATGCGAGCATTTTCGCGAGCTGCACTACAATTCTGAGATACTAACGGGTGCGACACTTCAACCGACATCGAAACGTGTACCGTGTTCAAACCGAGCGGATGCGGCGTTTGCTGACGTGATCAAAGCATTATACGATTACCGCTTTTTTCTGTATTCAACCTTTATAGGTGCTTCACGAAGCTAAATCCAAACACGGTATATAATGGAGCCAAGAGGATTGGCGAAACGGCAGATGAGGCGCTCCTGAAAGCCGCAGAAAGTTCGGAATCTCATGGGGCGGCATCTCCGAAGTGCGAAGAAGACAAAAGAAGAACGAAAGAAGAGTAATGATGAAGCACAGAATCCGGAGACGAGTATGAGCTCTAACTAGGGGAATGCGAGGCCCTCACAGGGGAACAAAGTGACGCTTCTTATCGCGAGGAATGAAGGGGATAAGGTCCCAATTGGCACGGCTGACGTGGCGGTCATCGAGTCTGCCAGCGACAGCAAAGACTATCGAAGAGTAATTCATTGTCACACACTGGAAGCGAAGCCGGGAGAGAATATAGTCGGTATATGACGAGCGGATGTGTCCAAGAAGCTCCATACACCGTATCCGTATCTCTTTAAGTGTAAGGATGAAGACTCCATTCCGAAGACGGTTGCGGACTTAAACAGATGGGTCTCTATGCTCGGGACTTGAATTTCATGGCTTCGCGTGAGACTGTTCA
Organism: Gracilaria domingensis; assembly: GCA_022539475.1. Classification (NCBI taxonomy): domain Eukaryota; phylum Rhodophyta; class Florideophyceae; order Gracilariales; family Gracilariaceae; genus Gracilaria; species Gracilaria domingensis. The sequence goes on from VCMS01000018.1 coordinate 496,987, forward strand.
GAACACCACGCCGCAGGTGCCCAGTAAGAAGTCAGAGCATACCAATGCGGCGTCTACGACAGGAGGGAAACGAGTGCGTATGGCGGGAACAGCGAAACCCCTGCGTACACCGAGTCGAAAGCGGTTGGCACCTCAGGTAGCCCAGGCCGAAACAACAGGCAAACAGCAGAAGAGCAAAGGGGCGAAGGAAGTTTGTGACAAGAAATCTGAGCTTCAGGAGAGAGGTTTATGTATTCTGGAAGGCTTTGCTTGTGACAACGACCTTTTGAAGATGGCTGAAAGTCCCAGTAAGCTCATCGATGGGGATGTAAGCGTCAAGTTATTGGACTTCTTCAAAACCGTTTCGAAGAAGCCCCAGACCTCAGGGTACCGGAGAATCGAACTACATGTATTTCTATAATCAACGCAGACAATGGAGGTTACATGACGACGGGAAGAGTTATAGTGGACAACATGGATACTAGACCGGAGACGTATTTTCTCGTGAAGAAGAGGGCATTGTTACATGCTCAGCTTGGTCAGATATGTGCGGTGGTGGGGCTACAAGACAACAAGCAACCGAATGAGTGAATGTATGCACCGAAGACCAGAGAAAGGATCTTATGTACCGGAGTGGCTTGCCAGTGACAGCAACTACATACCGACTCCGAGACCGTGAAAAACGAACACAAGCTGGAAGGGAAGAACCCGGGGTACTTTGTGATAGTCTCCGGAACTGTGTTGTTCGCGCTTTGGATATATGAAGGATCCCACAGTCAGTTTGCTGTAACGGCAAAGACATTTGAAGGGTTGGCACGAGGAATTGTTGTGAGAAAGATCTTTTTCACACCTATCTGTGTGTTTATTGGGAGGGCGGATGTATTTCAGGCCCATGCGGGCACTAAAGATGGAAGAGTTCCGGAAAACACACTGTTTCGCTACCATCTGTATATGGTACCAGAGAAGTACAGTTGGCCGGATGCAGTTCATCTGAATCACCACTTTTGACGGACCTTTTTGGAAGAAAACGACCTCATGGAAATGACAGACAACACAGGTGGTCCTGCGGTGGACAAAGAGTTGGTGGAGGATGGGGAGGACGAGGACGAAGAGAATGAATTGATGGTTGAAGAATAGGACAGCGATGAAGAAGACGAGAACTTTGAATCGCATTGGATGGAAGAAGGGACAGAGGATGGGGAGAAGAACCGAACGAGCGAAGAATTTCTGAATTTATGATATTGTAGTTGACGAGTGGACATCCAGAGATGTCTTCACCATGTTTTGTTGTTGTTGAAGATATTGATTTTTGTTTTGCGTAAAAAACTATGTCATAAGTGCTATATATATGTCCATATGTTTCCACAAAGGGACTTCATTAAGAAGGAGTTAAATGTTTGTTCTTTACCTATGTACTACTAGTACCAATCGTAGTTAGTTTCTAAAGTATTCCTCCAATAGTTGCCGAGTCTGGGGTCTAGGATGCTCTCCGAGTGCACACAAGTACCTCCTGAGGTTGACCCGTGGTTTGTGTTTGACAATACCCGCACACACAAGAAGGGCAACGAATAGGGTGTTTGTAAGAAGAGGGGGAATGCCTCTGTACAAACGAAAGGCTGATAGTTCTAGCGACTCAGAAAGCGTGTGGGCGAAGAATACTGGGACCACTCTGTTCAAAAACATTCTGATGGAGGGCAGTACATCAATGAAAAATAGAGCCTCTCTGAAGGAGTGTAGGATACAACGGATGTAGATACAGAGCATTTTCTATCGAGTTCCTACGCCGTGCGAGAGCGGTAGAATGTTGTTAAAGGTATTGCCTGTAGAGTAGAAGATAGAGAGTGCGTTCACGACGATAGTGAATAGGCCGAATAGGAATCCACCTGGAAAAAACGCTATAGATGCTGTTTTGACAGATTCTATAAGATTGGAGGGGGATAAACGGAGTTGATAGGTGACGAAGGTGAAGAGATTGAGAGCTAAAAAGCCACCGACGGCTATACCCAAGTATTTATTCCTCAATATGGAGGAGGTGCTCGTCATGTGCGAGGGAATCATCGCTTCGAGAGCTAGGGTACCGTATCTTGCATGTAGGAAAAGGCCACTTCGAAGAGAATAATGTGTAACATGGTTTCCAGATTGCTATATAGAATTGTGAAACATAGCTGAGCATGGCGAGAGGAGCGCTTGAATAGAAGCGCTTGGGCCAAGACGGGCTTGATGATACCGTAAAGCGCGCCTATGGCTACCGTTAACAATGAAGCAAATAACACCATTGAAGGTGACGAAAACATGCTGAGCCGATTTTGAAAGTAGAATCTTGACTGATATACATAATTCGAAAGCTCTGGGAGAATTCGAATAGACGGAGTAAAGGGTGGGTGCTCCAAAAAAGTTTCGTGACGGGGTGTATCATGTAGTATTTCATAGAGCTCATTGAGCTCATTCTGCAGTGCGGGAGTGATGAGAGTTTGCACCCCACAAATGTGAGCTTCTTCAGCATCGAGGTCGTACTGTAGCTAAAGGCAGTTGTTGAAAGTGGTGGACGTTGCATGTGAGAAAGCATCCAGCTGGATACGTACAGAACGCAGTCGATTGTTTAGCTGGATTTCCCGTACTTGGGGTGTATTGCGAAAGAACATTGCGGAACAGTTTCGTTTTCGAATTCGTACCAAAGGAGAGTAGAACGGGCTTTGAATGGTTGTAGAGATGCGGTACATATATTCATTGGAAATTGGACTGTTTGTGAATTACAATACATAGGAAAACAGCTCTACTATTACGCTTCTTTAAAAGTGGAGGCTACTAACATGTAGAGAACATGGTTTTCATAAACGATTGATTAGACTGGTTGCTTTTATACTATACTATGAGAGGAGACAGTAACATACGTAAGGAATAAGCTACATGGATAATGATGAATTGGTAATATGAAGAGGGGAGACGGTTGAAAACTGGGGAATCGGGCTAGAATTATTGAAATTGTTTTTCAGAAACAATGCTTCACACCGATAAGAACGGGTGCTAGGCAGTGGTGGTGAAAGCGCGTACGTACAGGACAGGTTTTTCGCGCCATGGTAAGTTCATGGAGCGTCTACGCACGAATAGAGTTTCTTCTTCTCCCGTTTCGGATTCCTTCCGTTTCCGTTCCCTTTCCTCTCTTTCCATTTTTTCCCTTCTTCCTACCGATACATTCCCGCTGATTCAAATCTGATCATGAGCGGCAAGTCTCATTCGAAAATGAAGAGGCCGTGAGATCCTAGCGATGAGGAGAGGTCGCATAAGAAGATTAAGAGGGTTTTTGCGGAGGAAGATGAGGGGAAGGACAAGGATGAGCTGGGCTTGTGGTCGATTGCGATATTGGGGTGCGCAGGGGCGATGGAGACCCGCATTGGTGAGGAAGTGCGTCGACTGACGAAGGAGGTCAAAGGATTTGTTGCTAGGGGGGTAGGGGGATTGAAGGATTGGCAAAAGGAGTTGATGGGTCCAGTGCAGGAGCTGGAGGGGAAGCTGAAAGAAATCAGTGAGAAGCCGGAGGATCTACGTCAAGTCCGAAGTACTCCGGTGACTTTTGCGCTAAGGGTTGTGAACAGCGTCGGGGTCGGGGTCGGAGTCGGGGCCGATGGGGCTAGTGTGGATGCAGATGAGGATGCGAGGGACTTTATGCCGGCTTCGGAGAGTTTGGGTGAGGATGAAATTGTTGCGGGTAATAAAGGAAGAAAGAGGGGCCGAAAGAGGAAGTAAGGGGAGAAGAGGCCAATCATGGCGAGGAAGCTAGAGGTGGAGGAGAATGAAGTGAGGCCGAAGGTTAGAAAGGAGAAGAAGGAGAAGATGGAGAAGAAGAAGAAGACTAGGGCTGGGTTTAGGTGTGTTCCGAAGCTGGTATGGAAGGGAAGCGGCGTTGTTGGATATCAGCAGAAGTGGAGCTGGGAGGATGTGTAGAAAGAGCAAAAGGAGGAGGAAAGGTCCGATGATGTGTCAGAAGGGTTTGGGCCGTAGATGCGGAAATAGAGGAGGGTGGTGGCAGTGGACTGTTGTTGGTAGAATGCTACTTGAAGTGGTATTGAGGTGGCGAGATGCATGCGCACGGTTTCATAAGGTGAATGTTGTACTAGAAAGTCGTAGTATTGATGAATATTCTAGAGTATTTGCAAAAGAAAAGCTAACGTAAATATGGCAGCACAGGTGGACATCACATGATGTTCTCACACGACGACAAATAATACGTCTCATACTTTCATTTCGTGAACATATAATAGAAATCGTGGCGTATGTCAACTGTTCGGCATTTAATGCAGAAAAAGCCCTAGTACATGAAAGCGTAGTATACAAAAGTTTGAAATTAATTGCTTGCACATAGCCCTATACGCAAGTTTTGCTGATTTTTTGACTAGTTTCGTTTGATAATCGGGTTCTAGTGCAATCAACCAGCAAAACGAGAACACAGACGAGCACGGCACATAAAAACAAACTAAGTTGCAAAACACGGTGGCTTAATGATGCATATCTCTACACTCCAAGATTTTTCTTTCGACAATTGTTCAAATGAGGCACAACGCTTTTGAATCCATCCTCGCGGTTCGATTCGAAGCTGGTTCGTAACCATCAATTCCCAAAGTGTATGCGAGTCGATAATCTAACCTTTTGTTAATCCATCCCCCGGGTTCAGATTTCCCGGTATCGAAGCCAAGTATTGAAGTTCTTCTTTGGCATGACATTCCTTCATAGCCGCGACATCAATCTGCAATCGTTTTCCCAATATTTCACTGTTCTCCGCAATAACGTTGAATACGCTTCGGAATCGACATCAGCATTCAAATCAGCAGGACACAGCAAGATTTCGTCCAGCATGCGCTTCGAGACATAGTCGTTGTCGTGGCCGTACATTAGTGCGTGGATCTCAGCAGCCATTACTGATCGAGTCACTCGCTTACAACGAGAGCTTTCATAATGGAGGATATTCGCTCCACCGTGTCTGTCCACGAGAAGAAGAACGTATCCAATCTGAGACTTCTTGTCAGTGTTATGGCAGAATAAGCATCAGTAAACAGAGCAAGTCTGAAAGATTCAATATCCAAAGAGACAAATTGCAAATCAACGTTGGGTTTTGATTGACATCGTTCCACGCCTTTGTTCAGAGAACGAAGTTCTTTGGTGTCTGGAACACGACAGAAGCTAGCGCACGCAACATATCTGCGGGCGAGTGCTCGTAAATTCCGATGCTATAAATGCTTTCTTGAATAATTGGAGCTTCTTCTTCTCACCGATCTTGATAACATTTCTTGATGACTTATACACGATTAGACCATTGAAGTCTAGTTTGCAGCCTTCTTACAGTAGTTTTCTTGGCTTACTTTGTACCGTCTGGAGACGTCGACAAAAGTTATCTTCTTCTTGGAGAAACTGTTGGTTTCCAACTTCAAAAGAGTCGTCTACTTGAAGTGTGATCACTCCCTCGGTAGAGTTCTTTTTCCTTCTGTACAGTAAACAAATGTCAACCTGGGTGGGAATCATGCGTAGTTTGTTCTTATGATCGGCATGATAGGTAAAATCCAGTGAAGTCTACTCTCTGGTATGCCATACAATGGCTGCAACACGAGTAGAAAGGCATGAGGGCCGAGTCCCATATCAGCTGGTGGTTTAGGTAGATGTTTCGGTCGATCGGAGATTTTGACTAGATGTATGCTTGCGATATATCGCGAACGTACGCGGTGTGTTCGGGCAGCATTTCGGCGAGGCTCATCGTCATACGTTGGCAGAGTCTGGATACAGTTCGGGATTTTTTCGCGATGTGTAGAGCTCCCTTGTCCTAAAAAACCTTTGCAACCAGACGGAACTTTTCGAACGTTTTGCTATTCACAGGTTTCACAAGATCCATCCAGCGAGAGCCAAATGTACGCATCTCTCTGGGCACTTCTCGAGCATCGACAACCTTGAACGGGTTCCGTCTTTTGAGTAGTTCAAGTTCCTTTCTTCTGGACTCATCAAATCTGTGCATTTCACTTCCTGGTGCAACTCTGCTGGTAGTGGTCGTGCTGCCAAACATGGCCGAAAGCAAGGTATCAAACAGTTCTTTGACCGGGCTTCCGTCTGCCCTACTGTCCGAAAGTTCTGAGACTTCTCCGGAGGGAATTGGTGTTTGTGTTGTCCTGTCTGGGTTAGTGGTTATGTCTGGTCTTGGAAAGAGAGAATCTGTTTCCGGTTTCACAACGTGGGAGCGAAAGATACGCCGACCTTGCGCCAAATGTACGACAACAGTCTCTCCTTCCAGTTTCACAAAAGGAAAAGGTTCTTCACGGCGTTTCGAAGTATCCTCGAAAACGTATACGGATGCAGTAGGGGGCAGTTTTGCTAAAGCATCGCGGTGTTCTTTGCCTCTGGGGCCACCTGTATGCTTGAGTCCGAAAGCGATTCGGCGCTTCGATTGTTCTTTATGAACAGCTATTCTGGCAGAATCCATGACTTTGGCTCGCTCAATCTGTGTAGAAGCCAGTGTACATCTCGCTGGACGGGAAATGGAACCAAATACGAGAAGAGTTGGACAGAATCCTTCTGGATCAACTGTGTCGTTAACAGCTTTTAATGCCATTTGGAGGCAATCTGAATTTGACTCAGAGCTTTACATGTTCTCTCTCATCTTCTCATATGCGACACGAAGGGCGCCGTGGTGCCGCTCTACATGAGAAATTGGAGATGAGGTTGCTCCCTTGGTCTACACGGAGAAAATCGGGCGCTCCCAGTTACATGCGAAGCCAGCATCGTAATAGCCCCTTCCAGACAACAGATGATCTCATAAGGTTCAGAAAGAGCGCTGCGTTATAGTGCGTGTCCTCGTCTACCGCATAAGAGACAGGTTTCTGGTTGATATACATGATAGCGATTGCGACGATGTGGTTAAATATCAAATTGCCGGTGCCGATTTCGACCTTGAATCTTCGGAGACTCGGGCCATGAGTGATGCATGTGAAGAATGACTCTGTGATATTCTCCATGGAATCCCGAAAGTCTTTGTTCATTTCTTCTGCGTACTTCAGGAGGTGCACAAAGGCTTGCACAGATGGGTGTCCGAATACTCTGTGGAGTTTTCTCAGTTCGTCTTCAGTGTATAAAGAGTAAGAAAGGTATCCTGGTTTCCACTGGTGAACAAAAAGGTAGTTTTCTAATCCGAGTGGTTGAATGAGATGCTTGTCGGTGTCCTCGCGCGTCTGGATGCCGATACCCACTCTGTTGTCAACCATGTCCTTCATGCTGAGCAATCTCGGTCCGTTTCCGGGCAAGATCTGAAACTTGACATCGATGACCAGATTGAGGTCCTTGAAGGGTATGGAAATCATCGCTGTTTCTATTGCTTTCTTACTTCCACCAATCCCGGTGAGGCACTTTGTGTCATCCTCAACTAACTGGCACGGCACCTCAAACTCCTAGCAGTACGTTTTGTGCTGTGAATAAAACATGACGGATGATCTGTTAGCACAGATGCCTAACAGTATGCCATTGAATCGGTTGCATTCGCCGTGCGAAAGTTCATTGTTCATGGCTGCAAGTGCTTCGTCAAGTTCTTTGCTGTAGGAACTACCGTGAACAAACGACGCGTTAGATAGATAAACTTCTTCGCCTTGGTTCAGACACATTTCATCCTCATCAATATACCATGTGTTGTCCTCAGGACTGCTGTCTTCGTCGCTCGTAGAGTAGATACAATGTGCGTGGTTGTCGAGTGCGCTCTCGCTTGACCGTTCTTCCATTAGCTCATCCAACATGTACGCAACATCTTTTTCACGCAAACTGTGAGCGTCCAAAGCTGTCGATCAGATCTTAGACCGGAGCAGCTTCAAGAGCTTCTTTCATACTCATCAAAATCTTTCTACGTGCAGTTATAGAAAGCATTACTACGGTCCTAATCATAAAACTTGTTCTGATTACGCAATCCAAATAGCTTGCGAACCACATCCAGGACGCCCGACACATCTGCAGTGCTGTGCAACGTTTGCATCACTAATATGGCATAGCCAACGCATATGCATTGCTGTACGTACATGATTCCAATTCAAGACACGCAACTGCACAATGAATGAATTAATTCCATCATTGCACCTTCTCGCCTTACAACTCTCACCTACTTCAACACTCCCCCTCAAGAAGAGAATGGGAATACTCCCAGTTGTTGCCGAAGCTTCTCAAAAACCGGGGCAGACAAGGTCTTGGTCTTTTCCTTGACATTGCTGTAACGGATGCAAATATGCTTCGCATTTCTGATCCCTTGCATCTCAGTAGTCCATCGAATGCTCCCAAGGTTATCTCGAAGAACTGTAGTAGGCTGCTCAAGTGGTTCTCCCAGTTCTTTTATGAACTGCTGCACCCATACTGTGTTTCGGATGCATTCAGATAGAGCATAAAATTCAGCCTCACACGTAGATAGCGACACTGACGGTTGTATCTTAGACACCCAGAAAACAGTTGATTGGCCCAGGTTGATAACTAAACCACTCCGAGATCGCCGACCATCCTTGTCTCTACCCCCATCAGCGTCAGACCAAGAGAGTAGTTTTTCTCTTCTGACCTTTTGGTATTGATAAGAACATATCTGCAGTACCCTTCAGGTAGCTTAGAACGTGCTTCATAGAATTCAATTGGGATGGGCGTGGAGCAGAAGAGAACTTTCCAAGCATTGATACAGCTGTCGCAATATCTGGATGAGTCCTAGTCGAGAGAAAAAGTAGTTTCCCAACAGTCTCTCGATATGGAACGTTTCGCATTGCTATCTGCTCTTCTCCAGTCGGAGTATTCAGAGGTTCGTACGGTTGATGCAATGGAGTAAGGGGGGTCCCAGTTGGTTTGCAGTTCTCCATGCCCGTATCCACCAAAATTCTCTGAACGAGAGACCGCTGACCCAGCATAGTCTCTGCCTTAGACTCAGAAATTTCCACTTCAAGGAACAAGCGACTTCGACCGAGATCTTTCACCTGATACTCCCCCTGTAGTTGCAACTTCACAGTAGAGACTTCCATTTTGTCTCCAATAGTTACAATGTCATCAACGTAGGCAAGTAGGATTACGATTGAATTTTCAGTTCTTTGGATGAAGACGCAATCACTGCTAGATATTGGACTGAATCCTATAGCCTTCAGGAAGGTTGAGAGCGTGTAGTACCAAAGCTTCGGTGCTTCACACAATCCATAGAGTGATTTATGCAGCTTTTCTACTTGTCTTCTCGCAGCCGATATTCCTTCTATATTTGGGAGTCGAATGAACATTTCAAAGCCGGGAGGCAATTTTGCATTCAAAAATGCGCCGTTCACGTCAATATGTTCACGATCCTATCCCTTCAACGTGCAAACTTCCATCAAAATTCGAAATACCTTAAAACCTGCCTGCCACAGGGGCGTAATAATTCTTCGAGACAACTGCATCAAGGTTCTGAAAATTTCCACGAGCTACTAAACGTGCTTTAAAGCGCTGAGGTACTTTATGTTCATCTCTCTTGAGACGCAGTATGATTCCTGTTGGGAGCGCAAATTGCGGAGTTTTTGCTGCAATAGTACTGTACGTCTCCGCTTTCTCGATGGTGTCGAACTCTTCCTCAATTGCTTGCTGCCAAAATTTCCATTCCGGAGAGGCTCTAGCTTCCGCAATCGTAGGTGTCAGAGATAATCTGAGAGAGTGTCAAGCTCTTACTTGGCTAATATTATAGCCGACAAGAAATAGTCTATAGTGCTACGTAATAGTTAAATTATTTAGTAGCTTAGCAGAGTGTTTCCTAAATTGGAAACAATAAAACATATAAAAGACACTGAGACAGAACCTCCTGAGGGTTCGTCCGGCAGCTCCCCGGTTCACTCGAACCACACTGCGCACATCAGCGCTAACAGGAGGCTCATCTGAAGTGTGGATTATGGTCGGTATGGCGGCAGTAGCTCGTGAACGTAAGTTGTATGTGTTTGTTCGTTCCGGATGCAGCTCAACGTTATCCTCTGATCCGTCTGCGTACTTCGTCCCGTCAAAGGTTGAGAGCAGCTCGGGATAGTGCTTTAGGCTGCTAAGCGCATCGTTAAACTCTTTTTCATTCGGCACTGAGTCGCTAATACCATCACTGCTTTCTGAGAAAGTATCCAATTCCTCTACGTGACCATCAGAGTCCTCGCTATAAGAGGAAGGAGTGGCTAGAGGTGCAGGCCTTGGTGTGTCTTCACTGTTCTTAGATTTTGAGGATGTGAGGCCCGGAAACTCAAATTCGAAGAAACGTACTTGCATCCAGTTGACTATACGAGATTCTGTCAAAATGACGTATAGGCCACCTTCAATATGTCCCAGGTTTACGCCGTCTAGCATTCTGGCTTCCATCTTCTTCCAGCTCTTCTTAGGGGGTAAGACAACTGTTCGACATCCGAAAGGTCTCATGTGCTTGAGATATGGTGCTGTGGTACCGAAAAGTGACTTTTACGGAGAGAGGTGGGTCGTACTGTGTGGAACGGTGTTTCTGGAGTCCACAACATGCTTAAGAGTGTACGCCCAGAACTGTAGTGGAAGGTTTGCCTCGCTGAGACAGGCACGAACCAATAACAGAATAACGACTTGTGTCCTTTCCACCAGTCCGTTCGACGCCGGAGTGTAGGACGTTGAAGAGTGTACTGAGATGCCTGGCCTCATGAGCATTCGTTTGGCCCTCAAGAATTTCTTTCCTCCATTTGTGTGTAGTGACACAACCCAATGACCAGACTGTCTTTCAAACCATTTCATAAAGTTTTGAACTACAAGAGAGGCTTCACCCTTACTCTTGACCGGTTGTGCCCATGCGTATCGGGTGAAATCATCAATGACAGTGCAAAATTATTGCTGATGGTTCCAAGACATGGGCTTTATTTTTCCAACCACATTTGAATTCAGAGCACCAGGCTTCGTTGCTTTCGTGGGACTCTTTTTGTACGACTTACTGTACTTGTATTTAGAGCAAGGGTCACAGTCTGGTGGGATGCTGTTCACAGTAGGTAGAATTCTGTCCTTGACGATCTTCTTGATCGTATCCTTATTTCCTGCATGACCAAAACGTTTTTGCCATATATCTTCTGCTTCATTTCCACTTCCAGTTTTCCAAACTTCGAATTCTTCTACATCTTCCAGATCAATTACTTCTTCTTCGTCGCTCAGAACATTGCCATCGTCGTCTGACTCAGAGACAGTCGTTTCTTCATCTTCTGTTGATTCCATATCAGAAATTTCTTCTGTCTGCCTAAGTACCGCTCCCATCATTGCTCTATTATAAAGGAGCGCAATGGTACTGTCTGACTTCCCCATGTAGTACAATCCATCATTGTCTCTTGGAGCGATTCCAATCGGTCGGAAGTTATATCGTACGTCAAGTATTGCAGCATGCGTCTTCGTAAAGAGAACAATCATGTCCTTGTCAGTCAAAGCCGGAACGGAAAGCAAATGAATGGCCAGTTGGGAAAAACATAAAGTATTACTAAGATGCACTTCAGTGTGAAATTCGTTTACAATCCACTCTACGGGCTTGGTTCCCTTCAGATTGGCGTTGAGAAGTGAGTTTTCACGTCGCGCTATTGGAATAGTGCACTGTTCTGTACTGGTTAATGACTCTTCTTCTGGAATAATATGACTTGATGTTCCCGAATCTAACATCATTTCACAATTTCCAAATGAACGGGACGGTGTCCGGGCTGGGGCGGCTTGAACTGGTATGATCTTGGCAGGTTTGTCCTTGATACTCTTCTTCTGAGAGTTGTTCTCGGGCAGCCAAAATCTTGACTCTTCCACAGCATTAATGCTGTTATTGCTCATGGGTATCTTGTTATTTGGATTCTTCGGGTTCAGCCAGCACTTTTCGGTAGTGTGGCCTGATTTGTTGCATATATGACAGTACGTACTCATTTGCTGCGCTCTTTCCACTCTTTTGTGTTTGGATCTGAGGGCTTCTTGCTCCTCTCGAAGCGGAGCCGACACTTTCTCCAAAGTTGCTGACTTGTCAGACAGTGTTTTCAGAGCGGCAGTGATTGGAATCAACTCTAAAGCGTCAATCGAGGCGATTAAAATGGCAATAGAGAGTTAATTGGTAAGCTGGTGTTAATGCACTTAAGCTTTTCCAATATTCTTTTCATGAGATCAATATGAATCCCAATATCTTGCTTAACAGAATTATATCGCATTGAACTTAACTCAGTCATTTTTGCAATCCAAGATGCTGCAGTCTTCGAGTCACAGCGCTCTCCTAATTTTTGAAGCATTCGGTACGGATTGTGAACATCGTTTCGCACAACTCGAATGGCTTCATTAGGGAGAGCTGCTACTATGATTCCACTGGCTTTCTTCTGGTTTGACAGGAACTTAGTCTTTTCGTCTTCTTCAATTGCAGAACAGACTTCATATTCGAGAGTTTTGTTGAGTCCTTTGGCATTACAAAGCGCCTCAATTTGTATCTTCCAGATAGCGTAATCGTGTCCGTCCTTCAGCGGCTCGATACGCGGTCTATCTGATTCTGTCATGGCGACAGGTCGGAGCAGATAGACACTTGACAGGCGTGCCTTGAAGCTGAACAGTGGCCAAAAAGGCAGTATATGCAGAATGGTTTCAATATAGAGTTAATGCGCTTTGGTGCGTTTGTAACCCATAACCTTTCACGCAAACTGTGAGCGTCCAAAGCTGTCGATCAGATCTTAGACCGGAGCAGCTTCAAGAGCTTCTTTTATACTCATCAAATTCTTTCTACGTGCAGTTCTAGAACGCATTACTATGATCCTAATAATAAAACATTTTCTCATTACGCAATCCAAATAGCTTGCGAACCGCATCCAGGACGTCCGACACATCAGCAGTGCTGTGCAACGCTCGCATCATTAACCCTTTTGAAACGAAACGCTTATGTCTGTTCAAACAGATATAAGCTAAACCAGCTATTGGACAACAAGAAATATCATTGGCTTCATTACGGCCATGTGTTTATCAGGTTTATGTCTACCTGCATAGACATAAACTCAGTCGGCGTTGATTGGTCTTTGGTCAGTCAAATGCTCACTCGATCCAAGTGAAAAGCGTATAAAAGAACAATACCGCTCCAATAGCATTAGCGAGAAGCAAAACGACGTTCAAAATGCACAAAGATACTCTCAAGGCCACCAAAATGCACATGCATAAGAACACCAAATTCAAACTCTTTGCTTTGAATAGATCTGTGTCTCTGTTCCATGGTTTGCGTTTCATGCCCATGGTGCGAAGCGCCCAAATTCAGCGGCTATCAGCCAAGACCGGGTCTTTATTGAATATACCTTACGAACAGAAACCGACTTTGAGCGACAGCTTGCCAAATGAAAGGCAACCGCCAAAAGCCAGGGCCAATATCGCCGTGGTGGTGTTGTAGCGACAACATCCTCCATGAGTGCTTGCGTTTCTCGCAATGTCTTTAGAATCTCCACCACTCCAACCTCGTGAAGATGAGCGCAACTCCCTTGAGTGCAATACCGACGAAGCTGTAGACTAGTTCTCTGACGAATTCGACTCTGAAGAGTTTGAAATAAGCGCATCGGGAGCCGTAGAAAAAACGAGGCTCACTCACCAGGTTGCTCATTGCGCGAAGTGGCAAGAACGAAGTGGCTTATACTTAGCAAAGGAGTGTGCCATTCGAAGGGCGTATGCACACAAGAGAGAATTAGGAGTGTTTGGTTTGTTCTTAAACTCCTCGTTTATGAAATTTCTCAGACTTTGGACCAGTAATGAGCTAATTCGAAGAGGAAAACGAAGCAAGCCTCTTCGAATGAACGAGCTACAGGCCTATTTGGGCTTGGAACTTGCAACATCTGTCCATAGACTCAACCGCTTATGCGACTACTGGTGCGGATCAGACTTGCTGGGGAACCCTTTTTTCAAAAAGGTTATGGGACGAGATACTTTTTTGAGCATTCGGGCAGCCCTTAGATTATACCCAGCGTATGAACATGATGCTTCGCTTTCTGATCCGCTTTGGCATTGCCGACAGATTCTTGAGCACTTCATGCGGAATTGCGCTACGTTGGCAGTGCTCGTCGGAGTTAGTTCTCTCCATGAGAATACAATCCGCTGCAAGGGACGTACTGGGGCCAAGACCTACATGAAATCGAAACCAGTAAAGTTTGGTATACGATTCTACGATGTCGTGGGATGGTCTCATGCCTTCCTTCACTCGTTTCAGGATAATGGCTCGGGCAATAAATCTGGTCAAACTCCGGTTCAAAGGTATACTGCTGTGTTTCGTAACTTACGAGGAGTTGTTGACCGCGTAATTGATGGGTCCTTGGTTTCAAAATCGTCTTCCTCGGCGCTATGGTGTACACAACTTGCACATCAAACAAAGCGTCACCCTACTCGGGAACATCGACGCCTAATGGTAATGGATAATTTCTATACGCGCAATGTTATAGGACGAGAACTGCAGCACCTCTCCGACGGTAAATGTAAAATTCTCGGGACTGTCAGATTCAATAACGTGGACGGGTTGAATAGGCCGTCTCTGAAAGAGGCGATCGAGGACTTTAAGAATTCGAAACGAGGAGACTGGCGGCTTCTTCAGGTGTACCATAAAAAAGCAGGTAAAAGTTCTGAAGTAATGACCGCTGAGAACACAGGGTTTGTTGTCTTCAAAGATCGATCAGTTGTCTCTTTCTATAAAAAGGATTTGAGAGGTACGCCGACAGCTCGTATTCACAAGCCAGATGCTCATGCCGTGTTCTGTGTTCACGGGTTAGCAGCACTGGAAAGGTGGAGAGGTACGGAATCATTGAATCGATCAGTACTACAAGTGCCCGCAACAATAGTGGCCTACAATCTCTTCATGAATGGGGTAGATCGTTTTGATCAGTTTCGATCTACCTCTGCCACTGTTCGAAAGGAAAAACGAGTCACAATGAGTGTGCTCACGTTTATTCTGGACGCTTCTGTTTTGAATGCTCACGCCTTGATAAAGGCCATGGCCGCTGCGGGTGAGGCTGTTATCGATGTAGGACGGCTAAAACAACATGTGATTCACCAGCTTGTTGCTGACCATGTTGACTACAAGCAACAACGAGCGACACTTACGGCAATATCGCCATTAACCGCTGCAAATAGCCGTACAGCTCCTCGTTCTTTATCAGCAACTTCAGAACATATTCTGTTAGAGAACATTGGACGGGAAAGCGTTCATTGCATGCTGTGTAATCCGGCGTCAAGCAAAGGTCGTGGAGGGTACACGATGTATTCGTGCAGTAGTTGTGGCAGGGGTTTTCATGTGAACTGCTTTGCACTGTTCCACCACAAAGACAAACTTAGATTCACAAGACCTAATCTTTACCATGAAATTGTTACAGCAACAAGAAAACAGCAACAAGAAATCCATTCTCTAAACTGCGACGGAACAGAGGCAATACTGTCACATCATCACTCCAAACCGCAAGAGTCATTCACAAGCAATAAACTTATTTTTCCTTAAACCCCATGTACGAACCCTTCTCATCCGGCCATACGTTTCGAATACCTTCTAGAACACGATGAGGGAGTTGAATGCGATTTCCTTTTCCCAGCACGCCATATCTTTCTAATATGTACGTCCTGAACGCATATTTTCGTATGTCACTGTTTTTTTGTGGGTAAAAGCGTACGAGATGGATATGCAGACTCGGTTTGATCTAGTACATAGGACCCGAGCGACATCCAGTAGCAGGGGGTCCCACCACATTTGGCGCAGGTGACATCCTCATTGTGAGGCGTAATGGGCGGAATGATGGAGCAGTCGGGTATATTCGGGGCCATGGTTTGCTCCTGTCCATTGTCGTCGCACTGAGTGCGTTGCGAGGTTTCCATAACGGGTGAGAGGTTGGCTGGTTGCGTAGGAAACCGTGGACGTGTTGGTGAAGTAACGGCGAGCTGAGCAAACGGAAGGCGTGGCATTGTGCACCGCAGGTTGCCAAAATGCATATCAGCTGGACACTGCAATATGCGCTGACGAAGCGGAGTTTTCAATCAACTACTGGAGTCACTCATAACCACCGATTAGTATCGTACACAGTGCGGTTATTGGCTGCTGGTTATGTCTATCTCGGTACACATAATTCCATTTCGTTTCAAAAGGGTTAACATGGCATATCGAACGCATATGCATTGCTGTACGTACAGGATTCCAATTCAAGACACGCAACTGCAAAATAAATGAATTAATTCCATCATTCCACCTTCTCGTCTTACAACTTTCACCTACTTCAACAATCTTCAACGGACAAAACAACCGAATATTTCTGTCTTTGCATCCCATCTATTTCTGATTTGACTTCTGTAGGGCTATGTCTAGTACGGGCAAGGTGGCCCTGACCGCATACATAGTGAAGAGGCATTTCCGATGGGGGTGTCCGCGCACGCCCTGAGACACCCTCGCAGATTTTTTCATATCTCCGAGAGGAGATAAGGGAAGCGCAGCGTAGAACGTGGGCTTCCCTTGTCCCTCTCTCACCTCGTCGTCGCCGCGGCGCCGCGCTGGTGCAGCGAGGCCGAGAGGCCTTGGAGCGCCCGTCGCGTCGCGCCAGGGCGACGCCGCAGAAAAGAATCAGAGCGCGCGTCGCGTCGCGCTGGCGCGACGTCGCAGGGAAGGATCAGAGAGCGCGCCGCGCCGCACTAGCCCGACGCCGCGGAGAAGAATTGGAGCGCGTGTCGCGCCGCGCTGGCGCGTCGCGCCGCGTTAGCATGGCACGACGCCTCAGAGACTAATTGGAGCCCGGCCTCGCCGCCACGCAAAGGAGCGTCGCCACCGCCATGGCTGTGCATGGGCAAGGAAAGGAGGAAGGGCCGCGCCGCCACGCAAGGATAGGCCGCCGCCGCCGCGTCGCCACGATGGACATGTACATTACTGAATATGCAAAGGTACTAGCTTTTACTGGATGAAAGTCAGACGCATCATGGTCAGAGGGCTAAGTGCAGGACTGGTCTTGCATACAAAAAGATACTTTTATGAAAAAACCGGATGGCTGCAACATTTGATTATGCACGAATAGGCAAGACCATCGGCTTTTAGCCATATTGGCAAAAATGATGTACGACGAGATAGGATCAAAACGACAAAACGGCAAACATGGGCAACACCCGAAGAACCCCAGTGCATTCAACCAACCACCGACCTATAACGGAGAACCGTACGTCAACATCACTACATGCTATGAATGGTGAGCAGCACTAGGGTATTTACGGCTAGACGGTGAGCACGTTACAATTTATAGTATACGAACTACAAGAATTGTGGATATAAATCCCCGAGTTCGAGGCTTCGCAGCCAACCGAACTCGGGCAGACCACTTCCCCCATCACTACGACCGCCCAACCCTCTCTCATCCCTTTCCTTTCTGTCGTCGACCGTCTCCTTTGGCATCCTCACTTCCCCTTAGCACGGTCTGTGCTTTCCTGCCATCAACCTTTTCCCCCCCTTTTTCTTTCTCCCTACGGGCGGCTTGGTCTCCCGCAATCCCCTTCCTGAAGTTGTAGTGTGTTGGCCTCCTTGGGCTCGGGGAAACACTGCGACGGTTTGTCATCGTACCGACGCCCTTGTTTTACCCACGAACTTGGGACGTGCGGTGCATCTACTAGCTACTTGGCCTGCGTCTCTGTCGTCCGTTGTTGGTTTCGACGTGAACATTGAGACAGGCCGTGTTGCTTCAGTTCTGTTGTTTGGCTGTTGCGTTTATCGCTGAGCTACCGTATTATCTTTTGCCGTTTAGGCTGGTACTCTTGGGCATTTCTTGTGTCGCTCTCCTTGGGTTCCTCACCACCCGCGCCGTTCCGTCTGATTACAAAAAAATGGCGTCCACACATAGCACCCTTTCCTTCCTGTAATGAACATGGAAGAATTTTTGCGGTATCCTCTGTGTTCTCGTCTGGAAGATCCGGTGAATTTTCTTCTAGAGTCGACTCCATACCTGTTACCCAGGCTGTACTTCACTTCATGTTGTGTAGCATTTGGTTCAATTGTTGTGTGAATGAAGGCTCCGGCAGATCTCGGTTCATTAGACAAGAAGAGGGCCATTCGGCTGCGAGCTTCTTGAGAGGCGCATGGGATTCGTTCTGGCAGTGACTGGGTGATTCGATCAGTATCTAGCGCGAAGATCATTTGGTCTCTCAGGACGTTGTCTGTACGGTACGCCGGATCGAGCTGCTTTTGGAGTTTGGTGAGCTTATTGAGTGATAGCTGAAAGACATTACATGACTTTTGTCGGGATGTTCGCGCATAAACGGAGAGAACCTGAGTGACTGCCAAAGGATCAGAGTTCTATTTTTCTGTTCTTCACTGATATACTTGTCAATCAGTGTTGTAGCATGTCTTCGTGTGACATATCAGGTTGATATGTGGTTAGTTAGATCGAAAGTGCATCAGCTTCAAGCATGAAGGGCAATGTTTTAACCTTTCCTTGCCATTTTAAGCGGCATAAACGGGCTATCGTATCATAGAACTCGAAAGCTCCACTCAAAACTTCGTCATAACCCCGCTGTAAAGCTTTCGAATTCGGAAAGCCTTCATAATGCCGTTCTTTCGAAGCAATCTACTCTCTTTGCCGTTCGAGTTTGTGTCTTCCACCGGTTGCTTTTTGATATGTGCCGAATGCGAGGCAATGTTTGGCATAAGATCTTGACGTTTTGTCCAAAATTGCGGAACGCACGAGTCACCCACGCAAGCTGGGTGCTCCGCGGTATTCTGGGCTTGGTTCCTTGGAGGTGTCTCTTCCTGTATTGCGGCCACATTTATCTGCTCTGCAGACTCGTTGCTTTTGATTCACTGCGTTTGGACTGTGATATACGGAAAGATGACGCGTTTGGACTGCGACTGGTGCCTTCAAACGCCTCTCTGAATACTGGTTGGTCTCAACTGGGACGAATTTGTTCTGCATGAGACACTTGGATAACGCTCTTGCCCGCCGATAGCAATGCTGTCTTTTCACATACCCAGCGTACCCAACGAGAAACTCAACCCATTTCAAGGTGCTCGTTCTTGGGAGATAGGAAAAGGTCGAGGCTCTGAACGTAGCAGTGTACTCTAGCCACAAACTTTCTTCAACCAGTCCAGGTGCCTTGAATGTGGCCAGCATCTCTGATGCATATTGATCGACTTCTTTCCTGTAATTCGATATCATCTCAGCAGTAGCACTTTCTGGCGGAGGGTTGGGATCACCGATTTCGTTGTACAGCTCTTCAGGGATTGTATTCTCTGGCTGATTCACTTCATTCTATGCTTCTTTAGTTGAAATTGCTGCTCCGGGCATATTCGGAACATTGTTTGTTTCTGACGTAGCTATTTCAGGTGTGTGTTATATTTGTGGTCGACCAGGAACACTTAAAACTGGTCATACCTGGGTGCAACAGATAGGGAAGGTCGATTGCAGTGCCGTCTCTGTTGTGCAAAACCCAGCGATGGCGAAAGACACGCAAAGGCGGTTCAGACCCTCTCTCAAGAGGCGAGCACAGCAGTAGAGCGCTCCCACAGGTACGACACGGCAATGCCGGGTGTAAGACCGTGGTCGACCCTTCCCAAGTAATGGAGGGAGCGAAGCGGCGAAGAAGAAGCGTCCAGCGGTAGAGAACACACGACACAAGTCGGCAGTAGCGTCACGTGCGTAGCACGCGGTACCCACGAGTGTGGCGATGACACGCGAGAGCGGTAATAGCCCACGCGAGTGTGTCGAGCCACGAACGATATGCACCGGTACACCAAGTAGTGCTACCTGTATAACAGGGACAGAAATAAAGAAAACACACACAAAGTAAACACGCGAAAGCGGTAGTGGTGTTAATGATGCCGCGAGGCGGATGATGAACCCTGCACAAGGTGTCGACTCTCCGGGAGGAGGATATCGGTCACCAAAGGTGAAACATCAGAGCCGAACACTCGGTTAGTCCGTTTACTTCCCCGACAATGGGTGCAGCTCAACCTACTAAGTAGTGTAGAGTGCCAACCCACTGTCAAGCGGTGTAGCGAAAATATCTAGAATAAACATCTAAAATACCCCCACTAATGGGTGCAAACTTCCCACACGTGTGTGACCCACCGGCTAAGCCGTGCGCCTCATAACACTAATTCTAATATTAAGTATACCCAAGAATGGGCTGATCTCACCAGTTACTCATACTGTGTGCCACCACCTCCCGGCATCGCCGTGCATGTTATGAATCGCATCAGCGAAGGAGTCCCGCAATCGCGTTGCACTACATTTCCCCCTCCTTAGGGTGCGAGACGACCACGCGAGCGGTTTCGTTTTCCTCCTCTGGAGTGTATTTAAGCACGTCGGCATGACGGTCTCCAATCCGGCCTCCCCGGTCTCTTCTAACGGCGACTCCGGTCCACCCCTCTCCACGCGTACTGCGGTAGTGTCTCCTCCGATACCTCGGCGCGCTCTCCCTTCTCTCTCGCTTCCAGCGCTTTCGTCTCTTCCTCGCGCGCTTCCCGCGATGCCGAACCCGAATCAGGGTAGCAACCAACCGCCTGGCGGGTCTCAGAACCAATACGTTGGTGGTTTCGCTGGGCCTTCACACCCTTCCTCCTCTGGAGTGCCTCTCTCACAGCCGTCTTCCGCTGGCGTTCCGTTTTCGCAACCGGTCAATCCGGGATTTCACACGGCTCCTCTTCCCCAGACGGGTGGTCAACTTCCGCCCCCGGCGTCTGTACCGCAGTGGAACTGGATCGCTCCTGCTGTTCCGGTCCAACCGGTAGTCAACCCGTATGCGGGCGCGTGGGCGTCGTATGACGAACTCGACAACGTCGACCCTCGCAGCAATCCCACACCGTTCTTACGGGCTCCGTGGTTTCATCCGCAAGGCGTGACCAATCGTTCCCTCGTCGAGGCGTATGCCGATGGCAGTGGTCACCTCCCAGGAGGCGTGCACGTCTGGATGACGGTGACGTTCGACTGGCATTACCGGATTACCGTGCCTACCAACGCGCTCGTCCACCATCGTGGTCAGTCGCACAACTCCGCCCGAGCGGCCATGGTTCGCGTAGCGCACATGCGCATGTTTCGCACGTACTCAGAGCGCCCGATTCCGGCGAACTTCCGTTTCGACGTGGCCTTCTTCCGAACACTCGGCGAAATCCAATATGGAGAGAATCTTGCCCGGCTCGCCGGTGTGGTGGAGCGTTACCAGAACGTCCCCGTTCACCAGGATCTCCTGTGCTGGACCCGTCCGCTTCTGCGTGCAGAATTTCGATATCTCCCACGCGTACTGCGGTCCAACTACCTTCAAACAATGATCCGTCCCGAACGACGTGCCCGCTTCCGATGGGGTTACCTTATCCCGTATCAAAACACGGAGTCAAACCGGATTCGTCCGCGCCACATGCGTGGGAGATATGTTCCTCTCCCCTTTGTGTGGGCGTCCGTGAAGGTCTGCCGTGGCTGTTACGTGGAACTCCCCCCCTGTCTCACGTATGTGGGTAGTAGGCTCGTGACAAACCCGTTTACGGGATGGTGGAGCGTTGTCCTCACGCAGTGGGCGGCGCGAACAGCGGTGTATCTCCTCAACGAGGTATATGACCAGTATCGACTGTGGTTCATTCCCCCGCGCTTGCGGCAACTCATCCGAGCCTTGGATCTCACTATCCCGCTTGGCGGTAATGGAAACTTCTCGGAAGTCATGTGCCTCTTGCGAGTGATCGATGGCGTTGACTGGAGTCAAGTTCCTCTTTCGCAGAGCGCGCGGGACGAAGGCGATTCCGCTATTGATCGGTCTCCGGGTCGCAGGTCCCCACTGTCGGGTGATTACATCTATTACGACCCCTGGACACGGGTGCCGATTACCAACGCCGAGGCGGAGCTCCTTCGGAACGCCGAGCGAGTCATCCCTCCGGGGCACCCTACGGGCTTCATCATAACTGATGAGTTCTTCCACCCTGTTGGGGACCAGAACATCATGGTTGACGACGCTCCCGATGACGGTGACGAGTACGGCGACGACGACTTCGCGGCAGCTCCTGTGGAGGGGACAGTACCTGCTTCAGCAGTGCCAGGTCCCAAGCGGGTGCTAACGCAACCTTGTCGGGCGCGGTGAATGTTCCTTCTGCGCCTCAAGCGGTTCCTGTACCCACACCAGTGGTTGTCTCGACTCCAGAGAGTGCTGCCCATTCTGCGATGGCGGCGTCAGCTGCGCCGAACGAAGCCGCGAACGCGGGTATCTCTGATGAAGTACGGGCTGCCGTGATTGCTCAGTTCCTCAGCGAGGCTGGTGCTTCCGACGCAGCGTCGGGGGACGTTTCGCAAATGCGCGATGCTCTCCTTGCGCAGCTCGCGAACAATCAGCCTAGTTCCGAGTAACTCGTGCAACTTCTCCTCCATGGAGCCCCCCCCCTGGGTAATACCCATTAGCTAGGCGGTTGCGGGCTCGAGTAGCGAGCCGCAACATAGTTACGATAACCAGTAAAACTGTGACTTCTCTTAACTTCAAGGCTTCTTTCCTTTCTCAAGGTACATACTTCATAACTTCTCCCTTTCGGGGTAATCTTCCTCTTACGAGTTTCCATTTCCTCTTCATAGAGTTCTTCTTTCTCTTTCGAGCTTCATTTCCTCTTTATAGAGTCTTCTTCCTCTTTCGAGTGTATCTATCGTCTCCTCTTCCTGAGGGCATAACTGTTCGAACTTCAACTTTTCTCTCCCTAGAGTGTCTCCTCACCACGCGAGTAGCGGTACAATACTCCTCTGGAGGTTGTCGCAGTGTTCCTCGATTGAGTGTTGTCGTTCGTAGGACCGTTCGTGCGCGGTACGCGATAAGCCTCCGTCTCCCACGACGTGTGTTATCCGACCATCGCTTGATGTAGGTTAGCCGGCAACGCCGTGTTAGTTCGACGATGGTACTGCACGATCTTCGATCGGGGTAAGTGCTCCACGGGTTCGTCGGAATCCCGCGACGGCGGATAGCCATACCAGCGTACCTGGTACTGAACATACCCCTTCGGGTTCCAACTGTGTCCCACGATGTGGTCTACGACGAACTCTTTCGAGTATACGCCCCGCTCGAGCTCTTCCTGCGAAGGGTCGTCAGCGCGCCGCGGCGGTGCCGTAACTTCGTCACCAGCGGTGCTGTGAGTTTCTCCTGACGCCTTCGGCGGTAGACTTGCCCTCTGCTGAGTGTTCGTTTCCCGTTTCCGGGCTTCTTTAAGCAGCTTCGCCGCTTCGGCGGGTCCGCGAACGGCTAGTTCACGCGGTAGTTCCCGTCCTGACGGTGAAGGCAGACGCGGAGGCGGATTGTTCACCACGGCACGTGCCGGTTCACGTGACGACACGCGACGTTTCGCGGTGGGTGGCACTGCCACGAGCTGTGATTGGCCCATTGTGTGGCGCGCGCTGCGCACCCCAAGATTTGTGGTGCGCAAGCGCTCCTGCAGATGCAGTGTGCGTTTTCCCTAAATCAGGGCTGTAATCCGTATCTCCAGCGAGCGGTGCGCCGTCATGACTTATCGAAACGTCATGACGTGCGACTTGCGACTTCCCCACGGCTGGGTGCAACGGTGCACTACCATTACCCGAACCGGGGGTGTGTGATCTTCGCTTCAGCGAGCGTCTCCTCTTCTTCCTGCTCTGCAGTGTCTAAGGTACCGGGATCTGCCGTGACTTCCTTAGTGCGCGCCCGTGAAGGCGGTATGTGGCGGTCGTCAGCGACGGTTTGCGGCGACTGCGCGTCCGGAATACTCCGTGATACACTATCCAGCTTCGCTGTAGCCTCACTCTGCGAGAAGTCGAGTGTTCTGATCACTTCCGGCCTTGCCGTTGGTAACGTCGCGAACGAGAGCATGCTCCGCGTCCTGCGCCGACGAGGCGAATGGGCGCGTGTTCTGGCGACAATTCCCCAGCGGTGAGCGATACCAGTATCCTGGGACAACCTCGAGTCCGTTCGTTGCGTGCGGTATCCTTCAGAAAGGTCGCGATCCTTGTAGAAGGTTGTGGCAATCCTACGCGGAGTTCTGCGCCGATCAGCGGCCGACTGGAAGCGCGTCCTTTCGCGGCCTCAACACGCGACAGCGGGTGATCCTTCCCCACTGACAAGTGGTGTTTCGGGGTAAATTAGGCAACTACGTCTGTCGACGGTGTCCTGACGGCGACCCCGCCTCCTCTTCAATTATCTTCCCGTGAATCACGCGTGCTGCGACGGTAAAGCCGCGACACCGTGACTCACTCTCCGCGAACGAACCGTGAATCCCTCCTCCCCTCCTTAGGTGGAGCGTTACGGGGGCAGTCTCACGTCTGTTGACGGTGTAAAATAGACGCTGTGAAACGCGATTCAACAGCGCTGTATGTTCCGATATCTCGGCTTTGGGACGATATAATTCGGTACCCTCTGGCGAGATCCCTTGCAGGGTTGCGAGCCCCAGCAGTAGG
>VCMS01000018.1:522102-540755 GCA_022539475.1 Gracilaria domingensis
CTTGTTCACGCTGACAAACGCTACGGACCACACCGATGGTGAAAGCTTTTGCGCCGCTACTTCAGGTTGTAGTACTCCTTCTGACAAAAGGCGAGGTCCCACTTTCAGTGGCCGGTATGGTTCGCTACCGGCCATCAAAGTCCCTTGTAAGCGTGTTGTGCTTCGCCATGACGTCCTGCGACAGGTACCATTGCGGAATAACCACGCTTTCATTTTGGCAAAAAAAATAGAGGTAAAGGAAAATTTTCCGTTAATGACAGGACGTATCCGCTTGCTGATGGTTCTACCGCAACTGCGGTGTGTCCGTGAGAGCACGAGGCTTCAAAGGCGAGAAACCAGTTACTCTGTGACTTGCGTATTATACGGGGGGGCATACGTCAGTATCCGTGTAGAGATCCCAAGTTCTTCTCGGGTGTTCGAAACTGTATTAAGCCCGCAATGCGAGAGAGATGTCGGTTAAACCGTTCGACTTTGCCATTGCATTGGGATGATTACGTCGTCGTGAAGATTCTTCACGTCGAGTATCGACAGACCATCCTGGAAAGAAAACGTGCAGTAAACTGCGACACATATCTGAGAGGAGATTGACCGGGACCCGTAGACCATTAAACCCAATGGCGAACGAATGCCCGCAAACACTGCTGCTGTAATCGACTTCAACGGAAACTGTCCGACTAGCTTACTGGAATCGTTCCGTAATAACGAGTAAGAAACCGATTTCCGGGAACGTACGCAAGAACTCGCCGAGTAATCATGCAATAACTCAACGGCGCCCCTTCGGGAAAAGTTTAGTTCTTCCACTGGCGACGTGTTTAAACTCGCTCGCGAGCACCAATGTTACACGCCTTCACGGTGGTGTAGCAGTCCAACGCTAACCGCGGCCAGTAGAAATCCCGACCCAGATCGTGTATAACCGCTTGCACCCGGAGAGCCCATCCGCTGATGAGAGAGATGCAATACCCTTGTTGTAAGAGGAGAACCCACAAATCTGTGGGGCAGAACAACACTCTGACGAAGGTAACCTTGTGTGTGACCCCGAACGGATGTTCAGCACCACCCATATGGGAGCGTATCCTCGTACAGAACGGTTCAGGATTGCTGTTCCCGCACCAGCTCTCTGGTAAGTAATGGGACGAAGTACCGGATCCGGGTCTTCACCGTCTTCGACCGAGCAAATCATCACAGGATTGTCCGAACGATGTCCGTATCTTATCACCCCCTCCAGAGAAACAGGGAATCTTCATCCTCTCATCGCGGGTAAAGTCACCTTCAGTCCGAGACTGAAGAGCATTCCGCATTGCGCCTTGCAAACACCCTTCTTATAGTGACCTCGTAGTCAAACTCGGGCAAAGCCGAAGACCCAACGCCATTAAGCGTCCGGAAGCTCCGTGACGACATTAACCAACGCAAGCGAATGTCCGTATGACGCTAAGTGCACACCATAAAATATGGTCTAGAGTCGCAAAGCCCCATACAGTGCCGAAGACACTCCTTCTCGCGATACCGAGTAAGTCTCTTTGCACCTTGAGTTACGAGGACCAATGCCATTGGTTTGCGTTTCCCTTGTATCTGAAAGAGAGCCAGCCAATTTGTAATCGCTCGAATCCGTATCCACGGTACCAACCCTTCTTGTAACGCTAACACGGGTGCCGTCGGTAAACAGCCTCTTTAAGAGAGTTGGAAAAGGCCTCCACTTGCCGTAATGGTGTAAGTGTCCCAATTTGGCCGGTTCGCCTTCTCAGGAGTTCTGAGCGGTCCCGCCATGCTTCGCGAAGCAGAAATAAACGCTATAAACTTGCATAGCCCTAAAATGGCGTAGCTCTTCTGTGTAGTGGGTGCTCCGTCTCTTTGGGGACTGTCACGCCGAGCTTCCGTCGAGTAACCGCCTGGACGTATGAGCATGGCCCACGATACTTTCACTGATGAGTGAAACTCCCACACTTCCTCAATTGAGAGTAATTCCAGCATCCCGAAAGCTCATTATCTCCCGAACATTTCGAGTGATCGTCCAAACTGTTGGAAAACACGATGATGTCAGAGTATACCAAGCAACTCCGCCATTTAAGCGAAGCTTACAAAAATGTCCAGAGCACCTAAAACGTAGCGGGTAGTCGCGCCGTTCCGTTAACCAACGCATACGCTTAAAGCGGCTATAGCCTGAATGACAGGTAAACGCGTCTGTCACGTCTTCGGTCAATGGTACTGCCAGTAAACCCCAGTTTGCATCCAAAAGGGAGAAAAACAGTAGCATCGCAAGCGATCGATATACTCGTCCAACGAGTATGGGGTCACGTACTTTGACGTGACATCGTTCCAACGACGATAGTCGAGACAAAAGCGCCAGGACCCGTCGGGTTTCGGACGCCAGTACAACTAGGAGAATGCCATGGCGACTGAGCCGTTCTATCACCCAGCGCGGAGACATTTGATCTGGAAAACTCTTCCTCTTCACTGCTTTTCGGGACCTGCCCTGTAGGTGCATGAGCAATCGGCTTGTCTCCGAGCAGGGTGGTCCAATCCGTGTCCGTAGTTGAAACCTCTCCGAGAACCATCCCAACATTGTTGTAACTCTCGCAACATGCTATGCGCAACTTCTCACGGTTGAAACCGGACATGACCGAGATTCAATTTCTAACCCTTAAGTCAATCTGCGTCCTAACTCGTAGGAACTCCTACTTCGAGTTCATCGTGTTCAACCGTTGGGACGGTTCCGACCAGACGAAGCGCGACGATTCTCCTCCCCCATCCTTAGGTGAAGCAACACCAGAAAGCTGCGTCTTCAGCAGGCCCGAGCATCTCGGCGGCAGTCACCTTTTAGGAAAGCTCCGTAGGGGCACGTAAGACAGTACAATACTTGTTTTCACCAGATACTGGGGCTTCTTGCCAAAGTTGGCCACATACCCGAAAAGGGTTTCCTGTCTGATTTTGAAAACTCCCGCCAACGCGACCGATTACTTCTCGAAACGAGTTTCATGGTGAACAACCGCAAACCACGCGTGCGGCAAGTAACATCAACCCAAACTGGATTCTGGACGGAATAGAAATTGCACGCCGCTACGCGGCTTCGGCGACTCCTCGGAGGTGAGGATCCGTAGAGGAGCGATAGTGGTACGCAGTGCTGACGCTCGAGATACTATGAGCGCGAACAATCGTTACACCGAACGCTCTTCCATTTCCACTCACGCGCACGGGTCGTATGCCGACAGATCTGTCGCAGAATCACATCCTAGAATGACAGGCAAGCAGAGCGTCTCAGACGATGGATTCTACCTGCCATGCCAGTACCAATCTGACAATCAGTTGAAACCCATTTCCTAGCCGTTTAACGGGTTATTGTTAGCATCTGCCAGCGTCCATGGACGGGTCCAGGCAATTCGAACAACGGACTTCCGGCGAATAGACCGGAGTAACGACTCAACAATGAAGTGGGCCGAGCATGTATCCACGACAGAAGATGACGCACCATATACTGGTGGATACCAAGGTCAGCAAATATCTTGTTAGTTTCGTTGGCCATTTACCATGACTCGTATCCGGGTCCGTTGTTCCGAACCGTATCCACGGCGGACGAACACACGATGGGTGTAGAGGTCCACGTCTAAAGACGGTCTGTTTCCTCAAAGGATTTTGACCTAGCGGAGCGAGCCGGTGACGCCTCTGGCCGTGTAGACCTCGCTCGGGCGGCCTCTCCAATTGGAGACCTCCCGGTACCAGTTATGAGTTCCCATCCGTTTCTAACGGGAACGGCGTCTGGCAAGGCAGCCTCTTCACAGATTTCCTGTGAACAGCGACAGAACTACCCGCAACAGCGGGTGCCGCCACGCTTGAGCCGGTGAAACATTGACCTGGGTCGGAACCAGAGGTCAGTAACGCAGCAATTCCAAGCAGACACCTACGGGTACTCAGCCTCGCACGCAGGTATCGCGACCGGCCACTGACGCCTGTTCGAGCGGGGTCAGCGCTTCAAATTCGCCAACAACGTGGGCATTTCCCTCATCGAGAGGTGCATCTGGCTGCATGACCGTGGTTGTACACGTGAAACAGACAGGTGGTCTCCGGAACTCCGTGGGTTTGAACTCACCGTTCGCGGGTCACCCAACCATGTCCCTTGGTAACCGACCCCTAATTAGCGGTACTTGAGAGACCCAACGCGTGGGACCGACGCGTAAAAGCAGCGCATCTTCCGTCTTCGACGAGGCTCTGAAGTAGAAGAATACTCCTAGTCGGAATAGAACCAGTCCACCGTGCGAGATGTAAGTTATCCCACTCGTGCCAGAAAAGTCCTGCGTACAGTGAAGCCGATGACGACCCTCCTTCGAGGTGCCAAACGCCTTGGTTGAAACCCGGTATCGGTGATCATCCCGGCCACGGCGCGCAAGGCGTTCCCTCCCCTTCGCGTACTGCACTAACTCAGTAGGAGTTTCTTCCGTCTTCCCGTCGCTGGCAACCAGAGTGCGAATAGCCGGATTCAGATCCGTTGATAACAGCGATACAGCGCCTCGCTCTGAGGATAACTTCCACAACGTGGAACTTATTCAGGCGTACGATACTCGGTTCCGACTCCTTCGGGCCGTTGTTTCGTCTCCGCAAACGCTGTATTGCTTCCTCGAAGAGATATTGTCGCATACGAGCGCAAACAAAACTGCATGCTTCGGGCCCAGCAGGTGACCCCTCCTTCAGAGGCCAAGAATGAACCTCACAGGATTTACTGATCTTCAGCGAGTCCCACGTAGAGAAAACGTTAAGGCAACATAAGCTTCCCCTCACTCATTGCCAGAGCAGCTTCCGCTACAAAGCGTGAAAGAAAGTCAACACCAAACTGCGGATGGCCTCCCCAGCTGAACAACGGCCTGCGAAAGGTAAGACATGCGTGATGCACAGTCCTTTCACCTACCCGGCCACGGCGTCCCGGTTGCAGACTTGAATCTTCCACGGTATTACCGTAAGATAAAACCTTTTAGAACAAGATTCGCGGCTCCAGTCCTTCAACCGATCTTTCGCCCCCGTTTCCGCGGTACCAACTAACACCATAGTGACGTTAGAACTCCGCGAACGCGCTAGACGAGCCGCACGTTCACCGCATTGACGAGCTCGATGAAAGGAAACCCGCCGACGGTTGAATACCAAAGACTGTGACGAATCCATCACTCGTCGACATTCCTCTCTTAGTGCGACTCTTCCCGGACTTCCGGGTTCACGGTACCACGGAGACGACCCGCAGAGCGGCACAGGGCCGTCAAATCTCCGGCATGGTGGCAACAAACAACAGTAAATCAATAAAAACAAAGAAACACAAAAAAAGAAATACCGAAAGAACTATCGTGTAACCTCCTCGTGAAACGATAATCATGAAAGAACCTCCAACGATGGGCAATTAACCTTCCGATAAATACGAGATCATCTATACAACCTCCTAAAGGGCCGGGGCAAATGACCGTCAACGCTATCAAACAAAGTGTATCTGTATGCCATCAAGGGAAACGAGTGCTTCATAGAACTTCTCGATGACAGCAGTCTGAGCCAAGCACACGAACTTGAGTCTCCAACTCGTTACCGAGCGCACTCCTTCGCCGCGTAGACAACGGCCTTAACCCTCCAAAGGAGCAGATGAGTTGCCCAGCCACGGGGTCAAGACGACTTGTCAGGCGCTTTCCGGTTTCGGGTTCTTCATTCACCCTGTAGGCGTTCAGGAACAGACGCAGCGTGGGCAAGCCACGAGCAACCGAGCGACTCGTAGGGCTCGAGCGCTTGCCCGACACCATCGTCCACGAACGAGATACAACTCCAATAAAACTGGACCAGAAAGCAAAACAATAAATTAACCTCGAAGAGTTGTAGCTCCTACGCGCCATGACGAACCGACAAACGACGAACCGACCGTACACGCGAACAGCCCGTATACGAATGAAGGCTATTCGACCAGATTGCTGGGAACGGTAGACAACCCAAAAACGTGATCGTGACAAAACAACCGTACCGACGGAATCACACACTTACGGAAATAGGTAGTGCACCCGGTAAGTAAAACGGTGTCCAAACAACAACCCAAATTTGAAGAAAGCCAATACCAACAACGACGTCTGCGCAAAGCTTCCGTTACAAAACTGCTGTAGTGTATCTCCACGACCCATACGAACCGGCAAACCGGAAATTGATCAGAAACCAACTTGCTGGACGAACGCCAGATTTCTAAGTCGGGAACCAATTGTTGTGCAAAAACCCAGCAGATGGGAAAGACACGCAAAGCGGTTCCAGACCCTCTCTCAGAGCGAGCAACAGCAGTAGACGCTCCCACAGTACGAACGCAATGCGTTTAAGACCCGGGGTCGACCTCCCAAGTAATGAGGAGCAAGCGGCGACAAGAAGCAGTCCAGCGTAAGAGAAACACACGACACAAGTCGGCGAAGTAGCGTCCACTGCGTAGCACGCGGTACCCACGAGGTGTGGCGAGACACGCCGAAGAGCGGTGTAATAGCCCACGCGAGTGGTCGAGCGACGAACGCTATGCACCGGTACACCAAGTAGTGCTACCTGTATATACAGGGACAAAATAAAGAAAACACACACAAAGTAACACACGCGGAACCGGAGAGTGGTGTAATATATGCCGCAGGCGATCGATGAGCCCTGCACAAAGGGCCACTCTCCGGGGAGGAGGATATCCTCACCAACGGCGTAAACAGTCAGAGCGAACACTCGTTAGTCCGTTTACTCCCCGACAAATGGAGTGCAGCTCAACCTACTAATAGTGTAGAGGCCACTGTCAAAGTGTGCAACCCGGCTAACAAAATAAATAATAAATATCTTAGAATATCCCAAAGTGGTGCCAACCGCCCATACACGTGTGTAAGCCATCCAGCAATGCGGTGCAACCTCGACAGAGTCCCCGACCTCCAGCTGCACTGAGCGCAGTGATTTCACACCAAAGCGAGCAAATACCGCATAAAGCGTGGCTCTACATTAATAATACTTCCATCAAGGTGCACCGACGCAGCCGGTCAGTGGACGATTTTTCTTCTCGAGATCTGGAACCGTTCGAAAGTTCGTTGCAGTTTTGTCTTGCCAATCAGGAACTCTCCAGCATCTCAAACCTATGAGAGCAAGCAGGTTTCATCAAATATGAAACTGTCAGAACGTTTATCCAAACAGTGCATGACTGTATCAAACATTTCCTCCTGGCCCTAACATATTGATTGTCGGCGAGCCGACGTATTCGCACTAGCATAGTTGGACTTTGTTCTTCGTCCCATTCTCTCTCCTTAAGTATGGTCGTGTTCAATTGTTTGACAAGCTTTTGAAACAGCTATCGTACATTCTTATCTCTTGAAAAATCACGCTAAAAAGTCCGTACGTTACACACGTTAGTGTGCTTTCAGCCAGTCCGCTGGGACATAAAAGACTTGTTACAGTAAGAATTCTTTTTCTGCTATGTGTGTGGCAATGTAGTAGTGCGAAAAGGTTTATGCACGGTCCCACATCTGTTTCGCAAAGTGAATATAGTCTGTCGCTTGAAACTAAGCTAGTTTTGGGCTATTGGGCGCGCGAACGGTGCAAGGCTGGCACTCAAAAAATTAAGAATTTGAATATTAAATATCATTTCGCGCAGTTTAGTTCTGGTCCCTTAGTTTTTATGTAGAGGTTCTACTTCGCCGCACCACCCCATTCACTCTTTCCCGCGACCTCTTCAAAAACTCACTCGTGCTAGCTTTTGCGTTCTCCATTTCCTCTAG
The DNA here is from genome assembly GCA_022539475.1 of Gracilaria domingensis. NCBI lineage: Eukaryota > Rhodophyta > Florideophyceae > Gracilariales > Gracilariaceae > Gracilaria > Gracilaria domingensis. Next base: position 529,833 of record VCMS01000018.1, read on the forward strand.
TCTGCAACAAAATTACCAACTCATCCCACCTCATCATCCGCCAACGTTCCTTCCCATCCAAACCCAATCACTCTTTACTCATTTCTTCGCCGATCCTGCGTTCGATTCTCCTCTGTCGTCTCCCCCAAAAGCTTTTCTGGTAGAAGTAGGTAGCACCCTCCCCAATCCCGTCACCCCGCGCGCCAAAAACAGCTTCCCATCCTCCCCTCCCTTTTCTCCTATGCGCCCGCCTGATTTCGTTGCGGCCGTTCGCAGTTTCATGCCCCTACGTAAAAAACCCAGCAAGACCCGGACCCCGATTGCCTCCTTTGGCCACCTCTTCCGATCACCATCCTCTTCTCCTTCGCCTCTTTCGTCAAGACGGCTCTTCCGGTGCCCAAACTACAGCCTTCGCCTCGTTGTCAAAAAGACTCCTTCTGTGGCGCAACCCTTCCCGCACTCCCATCTGATCCTTCCTTCTACAACCAATTGCAACATCCTTCCTCCACCCAACCTTGTCTTTCTGCCAGAACACTTCACCCCCTTCATCCAGCACGTCATCACTTTCAAGACAAGTTAAGCTTCTTGCGCACTATTCTAGCCTCCTGGGCAATCTATAGTACACCCGATACACGTTTATCTCACCTCCACTCTTAAACGAACAAAAAGCTGCCGCAGATTTAAATCTTCCAACCGTCAGCTCACTATCAGCGCCCACTCAGCAGCACACCGCCCATTCAACATAATATCCACAACAAATAGTAAAAGTACAATCCTAACATTGCCACCTTGCTTTATCTTTATCACCAATACATCTTTGTGCCTTTTCTCCCGCAAATGTTTTCAATCTTCTACGTCCTTTAAGCATGATATTTTGCATTTTTATAACCACCTTCGCACCTCCATTTTACTTACGGTCTACGCTCAACCACATTGTCCTTTTCTTCCGCGCATACATCATTTATCTGCCAATACTTGTTGTGAACATCCGAACGGCCTTTTCAATGCGTCAAAAGTAACCTCTCTCCAGTCAATGACGTATGACGATCTTGTCTTACCGTATTCGTAGACTCATTAAAACCCCGGCTCTTACAAGATCAAAGAAATCAATGCGGTACCGTGCAAGAAAGGATGTTTAAGCTATCGCCTTCTGAGCTCGTGCAATTTCTTTGTACCTAAATTCGTCCCATTCCTCTTATCGAATTCTCATCGACGATCTTCTGACAAACCCCATCTTCACTATAACGCCAACTAATATCTTCTACAATATCATTAAAATATTTTTTTAACCACCTTGCCTTGACCCGGAATTAATCTCCCATCGAAGTTGAGAAAACTTTAAAGCGCTCTCAATGATTCACAGTTCTCTTTCAAGTTGTGCGAGGCAGCGCCGCTTCTTTTCCAATGGTCGTTTGTTTCTCAGCATGCCATGCAATAAGTTGTTAATCGTTGTGTGGAAACATGCGCAGCCAAAAAATGACAAATCGTTAGAGCATGGGTTGCGATGTTATGGTCGTCGAGCGTGACAATGATGCTAATGACGAAATGGAGGAGGATTGCAAAGACAGAATGTTCGCTCTCTAGGCACGATGAACTATTCAGGCATACATATATACTCTGTTCTACAGCTAATGGAAAACTCCTTTCGTGCGCTATTGAACGAGTTTTTGATAAGTTGGTGTTTTTGTGTTGTTAGTAGACGTTACTCGCAGAGATTCGAATCGCAAGGTGAGAGCGATGCAAAGGCAACAGGGTTTCGTTTGTTAAGCCAAAACATATCTACATGGCACTGCAACGTCATAGTACGACGGGACGAGTACTCTTGCCTGCTCTCCTGAAAACGGCGAGCATAATGCACGGATGTTGTTATGCATTTAAAATGAGCATAGTAACTAACTGGTTGAACGTTAATCAAGCAATAGTACGACTATAAAGGTTAAGATCTCCGAGCACTGGCTCCTCTTTCAAAATCACGAGAAGAACTCGCGGCGGGACACCATGCCACCGCCAACTTGCTTCACTGTCAATAGAGCGCAGACAAATGACTTTCACGCACCGAGCGCACGTGTATACATTGTACTGAGAAGGGCCGAAAGATAGCCGACAGCAAGCAACTCCCCACCAGCACACCCCCTTGGCTCGGCAACAACGATCAAAAACCCCATTCCCGGGAGAAAATTCCAAAATTTCGATGCTTCAGAATTGTATGTTTAACCAAGTCGTGCAACTGCTCCATAGGTGTATTTATCCAAACATAATATATGAGTGAAGTGAGTGTCGGATGCCAGTTCCGATTGCTGGCAACAGCGACAATAAACAAGCTCGTATCCCAGAAATGGCCACCCGCATGCTGCATGTCACCAACGTACAAGCAAGCCCATGGCAAGCTGATGATCGGGACCTGAAGTCTTGCCGGGACGTGACTCTGTCAGTGGATGCAGAAGTTTAAGCCGTACGATCGCCAGTGGTCCGGCTCGAAATTCCGGGGCCACTAGAGTTCTCTGCTGACTCGAAACGCTCTTAATCGAGCTTCAACATTCTTCTACCCTTCGTTCTGTCACATCAACCGAGCTTTGGGTGCAACCAGCACAGGATTTTAACGAGGGTAGCAGCTTCCGAGTTAAATCGTGTCCGAGCTGAAACAGGCTCCTCCGGGGATTGATCGGACCGTTAGCCTTACCTCTCTCTGCCTCTCCGCCCGACTTCCAGGGAGTTGGACTTCCCAGCCCGGTTGCCTCATTAGCCAGAATGGAGCGTTGGGCTCTGTGCCTCCATCTGCATCAGTGTTTGGCCAACGGTTTCTATATTCTCGAAGGCGTTAGCTTCTCCCTCAATCATTTGGAAGCTTCCTTGTGCCCTTATCTGCATCAGTGTGCAACGAGTGTCTATATTGCTCGAACAGGTTAGCTTCTCCATCTACGTCATTCGAAGCGTCTTGGGTCTTTGTCATTTAGCCTATCATCACCCCCAGCCCCACCGCAGAACTTAGTAGTGATACAGGCGTAGTCCTCATAGTGAAGGGCTTGATTCGCTGACACCCGTGCTCAGTTCTTTTCTGTCACCCAAGTGTATGTCTTTTTGAAATGGATTAGCTCTGCCTAACTTCATCGGTTCGGTTTACTTATCCGGATCTGCTTCAATATCACCAAGTCCTTGCTCTCTACACCAAGTAGAACCCAGCTATTACTCCGTGTTTGGTGCGTAATACTAAGTGTGAGCGAGCAATCTGTCTTGCCGTATTCCGGGTCCTTTTGACCGGGTCCAGCTCCTCCAATCGGGTTGAACCTCTGTTCCCATCTGCATCGCCTGGAATTGTATCAGGATCGCTCGTCTCCCCGGAATGTATCGTGCGCACAAGTTCTCAGTATGGTCTACCCACGGTCCTGACAACACTTTAGGAAGCTTGAGCTTTTCTCCAAGTTTCTCAGTCCAGTCCTTCTGGAGTAGTCCTCAGTCTTCTGTGGAACCAAGTACAAGCCCCTGACAGCCGCGGGAATGTTTGTAGTCCGATCATTCACTAACATCACCCGGTGCTCAGATCTTCGTATTAACCGATTCCTTCAGATGAACGGGAATGCTTCTGCTTCAGTGTCATGAGGGTACCCGATCATTCGTCTCCGCCAAGACCTCGTTTGTAAGCCCAACAGTGAACCGATATGTTCGGGTCGAGCCCGGGATTTCAGTCAGTGAGAGCGTTCTCGCTCTGTTCGCATTGCAGTCTGGTTCTCTTTCTCCAAGCTCGTCGATTTCTGCCAGGGGTAGCATAATCTCCTCGCTATTGGATCGTTACGGCGGAACTAGGTCTGCCCAAGTCTCCGCTGCAAGCGGGAAAGTAAGTGGTACGAGCCAACATAACCATTGCAGGTCGCCCTGAGTCCTGTGCGCTTCAGTGATTGGATGTCCCTACTCTTTCAGTTTCACTTGTGTCGCGAAACAGTTCGTTCAGATGATGTCTGTTGCCATCTTCATTCCTGCAAATTGTCATCCCGTTTTCTCACCATTTGTCCGAATCGACAAGTTTTTAGTAGCTGATCACCTTTTTGAAGCATAACGAAGCAATAAGTTTCGTCCCCGGCTTAGCTCTTCAAGTGCATCTGGAGTGGTCCTAACTCTCACTCTGAACCAAGCAATATGTGCAGTAGCAGGCCAGATATGTCACCGAGGTCAAACTTGATGCAGTCAGGTGCACTCAGGACCCCTCTTGCCCCGACCTCTCCGTCCTTTCACGCTTGGAGTAGATAAACTTTGCTTCGCGAGGCAAGTCTGTGAGGGAATTCCCCTAGTCCAATGTTTGACGGGTGAGCCAGTTCATTTCACTAGTGAAGGTGTTGATTCAGAAACAAACTTTCGGCGTCCAATCCTGCGACAAGTGTGACGAAACCTCTTCGAACAGTTGTTTGAGGCAAAGTATGTATTGCCATCCCCGATAGTTGCGACAAACCCACCTGTCGAAGAAGAGGTCACCGATATGTCTCTGGTCTGAGTTGAACCATGGGTACCATCAGTGTCCTTCGCCTTAATGGTAACCTTGGCACTTGGGTGATCCCGTGCGAATTCAGCAACATGATGGTAGTCTCCACTTTCATATCTCCCATAGGAGTAACATGGTAACCCGACTCAGGTGGGATAGCTCCAGAGGTGAGGATCTTTTCCGAGCATTGGTGGTATGAGCGGCTCTAGCAGTAGGTTCTCTTGTGCTCTTCTAGTTGTTTGCGTCTGGTTACAGTCTTGTTGCAGCTATTCCGGACTTTGGAAAAGCACCCGTCTCATCGCCTTCACGAGAGAGATTCAAACCAATGAAGGTATTATCTGATGTCAGCAGTGTAAGCTTTGATCAGATGAGATGCGATACGATCTACCATGGCACAAGTGTGGCGAAGTGCATCCGAACTGTCGGAACTCAGTAGTGGAAAATGGGCAGGGAACTGCTGCCCGCGGCTAGGGGACAGTTCTGGCCTTATGAGGCCTGGTGCGCACGGTGCGCTCCTCTCAGTGATAACCAGGTAGCTAGTCCCTGGATGTGGTTGCGCTGAGTCAGTTGTCTCCTGATTCTACGGATCAGCGCTCTCCAACGTCAGCCCACTCCTTCTGACCCCCCTTCCTTCCGTCTCTAGGAGCATCATCTTCATCGAAGACCGATCAAACTCGGAACTAGGGCGAACTCCCAGGCAAGGGAAAGGGAGCCCGTGGCGAGAGCCGAGACGAGTCTTTGTTCGTTTTCGACTCATCAGTGCCTCTCGTGAGAGTTATCGTAGACGAAGAGATCCTTTCTACCTCTGGCAGGTGTGAAATGAAGACAAAAGCAAGCCACGACGATCTCGGTGATTGTGAGTGCGTTGACTCCGTGTTGTTGCTGAGCTCGACAGGGATCTCGATTCCCAGGAGGCGAATTCTGATTCATATCAAGCATGCAATTAACTGACACTAACGACATTGTATATATAGAATCGGAGACTAAAATGGGGGAAATGGTTGAGAAAGGTACAGCTTGTCTAATGATCCTGAAAAAACAACGATATTCATACAATAAAGTGAGGCATGACACCGAAGAGCCACCAACTGTGCAAAGCACAGAAGTACCACCGAGCAATAATGGATGTGTAGGAAGCCCCATCTGCCTTGACATGTCCAGGTATAAATAATACCAACCGCCGCGAACAAGCACATCAACACAATGTGACGCTCGAGACCCGGCTGTCGTTTGATAAATCGAAATGACCAAAGGTGGTGCAGGGTGGTCAAGGATGAAAGTCTGCTTCAAAGAGAAAATGAAAGAGAGCTCAGGAATACGTGCTGTTTACCAATCGTATTGGAAGGGCCAGACCCTGAGGCTTGCGAAGTAGGACTCGGAAGTCGTCTTGAGCGCTCTTCGGTCTCTGATTCGTTACTTAAGTGCCGAACTGTTGAAATGATGTAAGGTCGGATTATCGGTTTGACGGTCAGATGCGAAGCGCACCGTAATGTAGGGAAACGAGATGAAGAAGTCCAGGGAAAAAGCCAAGGAAAAGAGGAAGCAGAGTTATAATTGGCTCTTCGTTTGAAGAGAACAATGCCGCGACAAAAAAACATTCGGAAAAGAATATCCAGGAGGCCAGCGAGCCTCCTCCTTGGTTCACTGATAGCGATAAATTGACTAAACAACTATGCGTCGCGGCTCAATTAGTGTTAGCCGTTAACAGTCAAAAACATGCCTAAAATTATTCTAACCAATATAAAAAAACCATAAACAAAACACTATGTCTAAACTTGCATTTTTCAACATCGACCAACGCCGTCATGACGATTGTCTCACCACTATTCCGATCATTTTCCTTACGCACCGGAGCACCCTCATTGATCAATGCTGTTGGCAGTCTGACCACACTATCAACATAAGGGCACAATGAACGCTCTTTTGAAGAAGAAAAAAAGAATCTCGCGAGGCTCAGAAATGTGGGAGCAAGAGTTTTGCAACCGTAGTATGTTTAAATTGGAGACATTGCAGGTAGTCAGAATTCCCTTATTTCGCTTACAAAGATGCTAAGCTAATGTCATGCGAGCTCATTCCTGTGGGTTCACTCTAATTGGTCATAAAAACTTCAATGATAGTTCGGCAGCTAGCAAAAAGGAATGACTGGAAGCCTGGGAAGACAAAAATGCTCGCTCGCTACCTTGCTTGGCGGGTAATCGGTACTTTGCAACTTCAACTTCTTGATTTCCATGACTGCTCCTCCCGTCGGTTCGCTGACAACGATTAATTCCGCCATAAAGTGGAATAGCCCGTCTTCCGCCCCACAAACCTTATCTCCTTATGCTTCAGATAAGCAATCTTCAGCACCAAACTTGCTTTCGCAGCAATGCTACAGCGGTCATCGTTTTATACACCAGAAATGAACATATAGCAGACTCTGCCAAATAAAACTTGAGCGCTCCTTCGGGAAAGCGTCGTATAGAATCTTTAAAGCGGCATGCAGTGCTCCTCAACCAAGTGATCCCCCATCCAACAAGTTTGCATCGCAACAGAGCAACCGCCCACTTCTAGATAAACCTCATACGGACACGTTGGATATACCGCAATCTACGTGAAAACGAGCGCGTTCGCGAAGCCCAAAGCCAGGGTACGTCAATGCCAGCTTGTACGATTACTGTCTGTTTCGTCTCCGGTATAGATGAAGGAGCAGTTGGTGCCTGTTTCCTTGAAAAATATGGCTCCCAGCAAGCCCAGTTATCCGAAACTTAGCGATAACAACAGTGCTCCAGAAAGTAAAATGATTCCACATCGAACTCGTCTCCGTCATAATATTTCGTTCAACTACCATTCTTCCTGAGCCAGTGATTACCTCCTCGACATCAAATGTGAACCAAACGTCTCATATGATGCATGGCATCCTGAAAGATTGCACGAACGCCCATCGTGCAGCGCCAAACACAGGCTTGAGAATTGATGGGAATCCAACGAATCAACGCAGCCGAATGTCATCGTACTTGAGAAGCTCTTCTAAACGCGGGCAACAGCAAACAGGCCTCAGCCTCGGGCTGCGAGTCTTACGCTTATTGGCAGCCTTCTCACACTTTCGCAGATTGACGTTTTTCTCCACTCCAAGCGCGGCTGGCAATGCGGCTGCGGCGCCAAAGGACCTGCGTTTTCGGAACAGTGTGACAGCATCAAACTCCGCTTCGACAGGATTCTAGAATACTTCCATACGCGCTCGAACAGGCTGCATATGCTGTGAAATCAGCTCTATGAACTGGTGGCCGGAACGATGGAGGGGAAAAAAAGGCGCCGGCCGAGGAAGTCGGCCGCGGACGTGTTTGGCGCGGAGGCCCCGGTGAACGCGACGCGTTGACAGGCGGTTCTGCTGGCACGGGTTGTTGCAGACGCGCCGTCGTCCAGACATGTCATAATGTCATGCGGTATGCAGCTGGGCGAGTAAGTTGTGTGTAGGTCCCGCTACCCTAACACAACTGAAACACCGTCGGCCCGCGGGCAGGTACGTTAATCTGGAAGGCGTTGCCCGTCGATGTGTTTGGAGGTCTGTGGCCTACCGAATGTGCCGAAAAACGTGCCCACGGGCGGGGGTCCGGTCGTGTAGGGTAGGTACCCTAAACGACCGGACCCCCCCGCCGCGGGCATAAAATCGCACATTTTTCAAAAAGATCGCCAAAACTGTGCCGCAGGCGGGGGGTCGGTTCGGTTAGGTTAGCACCCTAACACGACCGACCCCCGCGCCCGCGGCTAAAATATCACATTTCTAAAAAAACAGCCGCAAACTGCCCGGCGGGCGGGGGTCCGGTGGTCAGGTACCACGCCTAACACAACCGACCCCCCACGCCCGCGGGCAACTTCATGCCACATTTTGCACCATTCCGAGACCTCCCACAAAACACCTTCCTGACCCTTCCCGCATTTCCCCGATTTAACGGGTGCCAACCCCCGCCGCCAATCACGTGGACGCTTGCTGCGCCACGTAAATTGCGGGAGGTTAAAAGGCTGTACAGACAACGCGTCTACATAAATGAGAGTTAAATCTCCATTATTTTATGAGCGCTTTAAAGAGCACATTCAAGAACGCCACCCATTACCGTATAAAACCATGTTTCAGCGTTTTAAAACCCTCCAAAAACACAGTGATGCATTTACTCCACAGTCCTTGTGCCAAGCACCAAATCATTCCTGTGACCGCTTACCATTCTAACGATAAATATAAATCATCAGACAAGACTTCCATGCTAGTTTTCGTTACAATTAATGCTCACCTAATTAAGGAAACTCATCGGAACCATGTGTTATTCTACAACGCTGTGTATCGTTTAACACATACACTATTTACACTCCTCAAAGCAGCAAGTGACGAACTACAAAAGGCGCCTCACACACCGCACGCTGACGAAAGCCAAATAAATTCGCCGGGAAGCGGCAGCTGTAACAAAGTGACGACAGTAGAATCCTAACTAAAACTCGCCACCATGTTTCCGGTAAGAAACAAATTCCCCGATGATTAGAAGATAATACTCAGCTAGCGATCGAGCGCACCAGCTCTGCATACGTTACTTATACCCGAATTAATTGGTTCTTCAAACCGAACGGTGGTAAAAAAGCAATGAACGGCCATTTCAACGACCATAGAATCTCCGAAATTAATAGTCGTAGTGGATTTCTCTGCGGACACTGAAAAGAAATAAATGCGAGTTCTGACAAGCTAACTATTACAATGATCACTAACAGGTCTAGAAACGGGGCCTTAACAGCTCCTGATATGCTACATTCATTCAGTATAAAACTCTATGGAAGGAGAAACGCACAAGAGTCGTAGCCTGAAAGCAAAAAGATCGGTAGTCATATAGAAAACCCCTCAGCCCCGGCGTGCTTGGCTGAGCACATGGACAATTCCAAATTATTGAGATCGCATCGCTTTTTCCCCATTAACAAGGCCTGTCACCAACATACAAGACGAAGACATAAAATCGACGGGTTGTGGAGATACTGTAAAATGCTTGCAATGTTTTATCTTCTTCTGCTAAGCCGTTGGATAAAACTTCAGAGTTTCACTTCCAAGCTATGAATTGCTGGCGACACTTCGTCGAAGGACATTAAAGGCTTCCAATTCTGTCCACCGAAGTGACGAAATAAGCTTTCACTAACAAATGGCCACGATTGCCCTATAAGTAGTCCAAGCCGAAGTCCCGATACCTGAGAGAAAAATTGTTCTCATTGGGGCCGCTGTCCTGCGCTCCTATCAGATTTCAAAGAAATTCCATCATGAAAGAAAAACATGTTCAATGGTCTTTGTATGCTTGGCCCCTCATTCGAATTGAGATCACCTTGGTGTAGTTTCATCTAGAACCTGCCTTTTTCGGTGGAACAAATCCGATATGCCAAACGTCTGCAGAAAACGTTGCCATGCATGGGAGTAGATAGATTTGCGCTGTAAAAGTTCCGAGATTGAGTACCTATCGTCATTCGCAAATGAACGTGACGCGGATGATTCTATGGCACGTGCTTAGGGTCTCTGACTTACAACTCTCTCGATTTCTGAGTATTAATCGATTTCAATAGCCGAGATGCAGGTTGTAACGTTCAAGAAAGCTCTCCTGTTCGAACAGACTGCATGTTAAATAACCCCTGATGAATCTACGGTCAAGGAGTTTTGAATGGACGACAGAATAAGAAATATGGAATTAGAACGCCATAGAGTATAGAGACTTAGATCTCCTCTCCCTTGCACGACGTAAACGTCGTTCTCGCCTCGCCTTCTTTTCATATCGAACATGACTGAGTAGTCTTTCTGACTCTTTTAGTGTTCGTTTGAGAGGGTCCATAGAAGGACGTAAGAAAATTACTGCATAAGAGATGAAGAGGGGCTTTGCATTCTATGACAAGGCTTTGCGTTTTGATCCAATGAAGAATGACACAAATGTCCTTACCCTCAGAATATCCGCCAACCAATAAACTTTGCCAAAGAAAGACTGCCCACTCGACTAGTTGTCTGCGCCGATGGAACTGAAACCTGTTCTGCGTGAATTAGAATGGGGCCCAGGACTTGACGAAAGAGATTCTTGAAGGATTTGCACCTGCACTCGCGTAGAACTTGCTTAGAAACGAAAGTGGCATTGGTTGCTCAGATGCAGGAAACCTCGATCAGTTGATAGGCGACAGTGCCACTACTTGATGTCATCGACGGATACACTACGGGCGAAGCTCGTCGGAGAAGTATGAGAAAATGAGTGAGAGATAGGGGGTAAGCGATTTTTGCTTTAAGAGTGTTGCAGACTATCGGTGTATACTGCCAGAATACCACCGAAAGATTCGCTGTAACTGATTCTGGTACAGTACCACACTTATCTTACTATCCAAAGCAGCCATGACCATTTCCTTCTTAATTTTTTGATGGTGGCGTCTCTTGCGAGAGAGCCGGACATGGGGTGAATATTTTTCGGAATTGGTTTCTGAGGATAGGGTGGAAG